>JANVCQ010000005.1:42639062-42649560 GCA_025531925.1 Erythroxylum plowmanianum | reverse complement strand
GTCTCATGAGGGTGGCGTGCTAGAACATTCAATCAATCAAAACTCGATATTTTTTTTTTTGTAAATTTATACACGCGTATGCAGAAATCAATAATTGAAACGGCCCATTCTAATCATAAACTTATGCAATTGCATCAACACAATCATTTATATTTCAATAGCCATTTGGGTCATTTCATAAATATAAAACACTTTAGTCATTTTGGAATACAAATTTATACAAAAAGTTGCGGAAAATACAATTCAATACAAAATAGATAAATAAAATGCAGACATCAACTGATCCCGACCTCTATCCTTTAGTTGAATACTGTAGGGATACTTCCGTTTGTCTAACGGGGTATTCTTCTAATCCTGAAAAATATTTGCAAATTTTGGATGACTTTTGCAAACTCAATGAGTGACCATTATCGATGGCTCACCCAGTCACATAACACACCAAATCACATTCACAGCAGTTCACATTTTACATTCAATGAATATCGATCTTATAATGCTATATGCATCAGACTTACATTCGATCTTATTGTTGTGACCGAGTGCCTCTCACATACTTGTACAAATACTAGCCCATAGGGCTCAGTCAGAACATAATCACAGAGCATAGCTCTACGTGCAGAATTGGAAATCACAGAGTAAGACTCTACATGGAAGCGCTTCTTACTGGCAACTTAAGTCACAACGCCTTTATCTAAACATGCATTTTATGAAATGCATCAATCACATTTGCACATATCATCGGACCGCAGTCTGGCATTCAACATTAAGTTAAGAATCACATTTCATTCTTAGGAAAATGCACATTCAAAAACACACTTGTCCTCGGACTGTGGTCCGGCATTTAGAAATCACATTATGCATATGTATGTCATCTCATTCACATTCAATGAGCACTTCAGTATTTCATTCATGCATCATAATAATTGGACCTTTTGTCTGGAAATCAACACAATCGAACACTTTCACATAATCATTCAGAAATCAATCACATTTTACAAAATCATTCAATAGTCAAATAATACAAAAATTCAATTAACAAACAATAAAGTGAGAACATCTCGGTCTACTCACAATACGCTCCAGATTAGAATTTGCTTTCAAATTTTGGTAACGCCTGAATGGGAACACTTGACTTGTTTGAAGCTCCAAAACCTGCAACCATCACAAAGCCCTAACATCTTCAAATCACGTGAACCCTAGTTTCTCATGCAGCCTGCATACCTCATCTGGAAGGTTGACAGGGGGTTCGACCTTTTTTTGGAATAGAAGAAAGAAATATTAGAGTGGAAGTGATGACAAACAGAGAAAAGCAAGGTTTAACTTTGGTAAATATTTGATGAAAAACTCTGTGTTGGAGAAACGCTAGAGAAAGAAGCTTTGAGAGAAAGAAATGAAGGCAAGTCCCATGACTTCTCCTCCAAGGTTATTTAAAACACCACTTTAACTAGGACACCTGTCCAATTCTTAGCCACTTATCCATTTCTAGATATTTCCATTCACACCAAAATTACTTAATTTGGTTCAGTACTTCGAAAGATGTGCCTCAAATATCTTCGGATTATCATATTTCGAAACAGTGTACTATGCCCAACTTCCATTTAGAACTTAAATATCTTATAGACTGAATCACAATTATACTTCTGAGACAATTTGTAGGCCTATCACTCTAGTGCATTCCAAAACAACAATTGTCTCATTTGGAATCCTACAGGTCTAAATATACTTGAAATACTAAAGTACGTTTAGTGGAATAACCTTAGTTCATATTACCGAAGAGTACACTCATTGTACCCGTCTCACGTTTTCACTCAATCTTTCTCAATTCATTTCAAATGGCTATGATTTCTGGGTGGAGATGTAGGATAATGTCTTACAAATCCAATGGTTCAAGAATCAATTCATTTGGACTCCTATAGAAGAAGTTATGGCCAAATGAAGTAAACAAGATTTGGTCCTCACTCATATAGAACTTGTCTCTGGACCAGTGGTATAACTCTCAATAGAGATGTTGGATTTAGATTATCTTAAGATGATTTCAAATAAAACTTTGAGATAAGCAACTTCAAAGAAGACCCTGAGGTCGGATTCTATCAAGAATAGAATAGAAGATAGGCCAAAAAGACAGAAAACACAGAAAATAGCAAAAAGACAAAAGGAAGGGAGAAGTTGCTATACCTTTCCTTATAAATATCAGGTCAAGGAGTTCTTTATATGGTTCGAAAAAAGACTTAAAGAGCTACAACTTTTATGAGACCTCGAAGACAAATTCTATCTTCTGAAGGATCGAAAATGGAACAAAAGATATTCGATAAACAGTAACCCAAAAAATAGCAAAACGCAGACAAAACGAAAAAAAAAGAGGCGAAAGGCAAAAACTCAGAAGAAGCAAAAGGCAGACGAAGCAAAACTCAGAAGAAATGAAAGTCAGAAGAAGCGAGTCGGCAAAACACAAAAGATAGTAAAGGACAGAAGAAGTTTATAAACAATAACCCATAAGAAGTTTATGAACAGTAACCCAGAAGATAGTAAAAGACAGAAGAAACGAAAAACATAGAAGAAATAAAACTCAGAAGGAGACACGTCAGCAAAACATAGAAGATAATAAAACATAGACGATGCAAAAGGCAGAAGATACAAAAGGTAGACGATACAAAACGCAGAGGATACAAAACACAGACGATACAAAAGGCAAAAAGAACGAACAAAACACAGACGATGCAAATGGCAGAAGATACAAAAGGCAGACGATACAAAACACAGAAGATACAAAACACAGACGATACAAAAGGCAGAAGGAACGAACAAAACACAAACGATGACAAAACATAGACGATACAGAACATAGAACGAACAAAACTAAGAAGAAGCGAAATTTAGGAGTAGCAAAACATAGAAGAAGATGACGTCATCAATGACGTCATTACAGAAGAAGCAAAAACACAGAAGAAGTAAAAAAGCAGAAGATAGCATCTTTGCTTATAAGGACCCTGACTTTCAGCTCAAACATCCAAAATTTCTACAACTTCTGAGAAGACAAATTTATCTAATCAAGCCTAAATTAATCCAGATTTTCCCTCGAATACGGAACATGAATTTTCTACATTCATTCAATGTACTGCACCCAATTCTCAACTTTATGACAAACTTTGAGATTCTTAAAAACCGAATTTAAATTCGATGTCTTCATAAGAAATGTAGCCATAGATTCCTAGTTTAATCCCCATCCAGAATCATCACGTCTGGATAACTAGAGAACAAGTCATGGCTAACAAACCGAAGTACACTCAGTGAACATTTCCAAATCACTCTTTCAACTCCCTCTACTTCTCATTTTCGATAAAATCACATCAAAAAATAATCGTACCCGAAAGTTGTCAATGAATGCATGTACAATTATTTTTATGTGCAGGAACATTTACTATTCAATATGTATGTGTATGTCATATTATACATGAGCATGGAATGTGTTTCCTACTTGCTCGTCACTTTCTCTCATCTATTAATTTTGCCTTTACTAGGGTAGCAGAATGTTACATTGAGCCCACATGTCAGGATTGAGAAGTCGTCAAGAAGGATTGCTCCACCAATAAAGTGAGCTACATATGCAACAAATATGGGAAAGAAAAACAGCATATTATGACCGAGTTCATACTAGTCCAAAGCAGATTTTCATGCGCATCAACAGTCAAGAAACAAAAATCGGAATTTACCATAGATCGGCTTTTGTTTAAGAGTCACTGGTCATAATTTCTCAACGAGAATTTTTCCTCATTCATTAATTACAATTTTCGTCCCTAGTTCTTTACCAAGATACGTAAATAGATGAAGAATTACATGATCAGTCACTCCATAGAGTCAAGTCCATAGAATCCTCCACCAGGTCCCAATTGAACCCTTTTCGCATGCCTAGTGGTGTTAGGATTAACCCCTCTGCCATGCTATCAAGTAATATTGGCATGTTAAACAATTCCTCCTCGTCCAAGAAAACCTTCCTCGGCGATTCTTCCACCACTGTCATAGGATTGTTCTTTTTGGAACCAAAACTAGAACATTGTTTGAAGTCATCAATATTGTCTGCTGCTTCCATCGCAGCAGATTGTATGTCCCTTATAGAAGCTGACCTAGCTTTTGGCAACAAATGAGCTGATCCAGGAAAATTCAAAGGGGCAGAATCTCCTCTCAGAGCCAGAGCAGCCACATCATAAGCCGTAGCAGCGATTTCAGGGCTCGAGAACGTACCTACCCACATCCGAGACTTGTTCTGTGGCTGTCTTAGCTCACAAACCCACTTCCCTTTTCTTCGTCTCACGCCTCTGTAAACAGGATGGCGAGTCTCCTTAAACTTTTTTCTTCCAGCCTTTCGCTTTTGCATGCTCATGTTCACCCCAGCTTGGGAGTAAATTGGAGCTTGGTGACCATTTGAAGTCGAAGAAGATGAGTTCTCTTCTCTGCGTTCCATAAACGTACTTGACATGAACAACTCGAGTATATGCTTACTTCGAACTGACAAGTCAAACAAGTATATTTCACTATAATGTATAGAAATTTCAGGGCATACTGATACAGGAATGGGGATTGAGGAACGAGAAAACAGCAAAGTACAAACTAACGCACAATTGCATTAAGTAATGAGGGTTCTGGGCGTCGGGAATTAGATGGCCACGTGAGCTTCTCAGTCGTGGATGATTTTATTAAGGACTAAAACATCAGACACGATACGGAGTTCTCTAATGTTTTCTGGATTACAGCACGAGGAAGGAAAACTTCAACGTGAAACACGCGTTTTAATTTTATGGATTTTCCCACGTGGAGCACTTCACTACTTTCTAAGCACGTGGAGAGGAGGTATTTTTTTCCTTTTTTTTTGACATTTTCCTATTTCGTACGGAACAAATTTCCAAAGCTTACCAAAGCTGCTAAATTGATAGAACACATTAACTTTGATCTGGGAAGGAAATTTTGAGGGCATGATTTAAAAAAAACAATAAAAAAAAGATAAATTGATAGAACACATTAACTTTGATCTGGGAAGGAAATTTTGAGGGCATGATTTAAAATAAACAATAAAAAAAAGATAAGTTGATAGCTGAAAGAGTACAATCACTAGATACATGAGAAATATGATAAAATTGTGTTTTTAGGGGTAATAAGAACAGCCTGAAAATTTCCACCAAAAAAACAAAAGACCAACCTGAAGGACGGTGGTGTTGAATTCCAAAAGCAGCCGCAATGTGTTGGACGTTTGACGACTCCACGTCGGTCATGGGACATGATCAAATTTTTTGGTCCAAGTCTCCTTCAGGTTTGCTCCTCAAATACCTGATATTAATCGTGCAATACCAAGAGATTTGTCATCGTTAATGGTCTTCTTCTATTTAATTTCCATTTGACTGAGAAACCATTTTAAATTCACTGTATATCCTTTTCATATGGTGTATTTTAAACTGACACAAGAGCAAGACTCCTTTTTCTTCTTGTCTTTAGTTTCTATACTTCCCAACAAAATGCTTGTTTATGATTGACTCTACTACTAACCTAAGGAAAGAGGAGGCTAAATTTCCCCCGACCTATCAGTTACATTTAATCTCGTATTAAGTTCTATTCAGGAAATCGAACTCAAGTTCGTAAGTTTTGAAAAGAGAATAGTACTTTTTAAGTCGATTAATAATATAAAGAACATAAATTGACATACATGTAAATAACTCTTTCTAAATATAAATTAAATTCTTTATTGATCAAAACTTAACACTACAAAAAAATGGGTATTTAGTGACAAAAATTACCGACGAAATGTGAAGATTTTCTGTAAACAAGCGAATTTGTCGAGGAAATTACCGATTGCATGAGTCGTCGGAAAAACGACCATTGGAAATCTTTAGTGACAAAATAAAAATGTTTCGTCAGGAATTTACCGACGAACAATTTTTAAGTTCATTGGTAACTTTACCGACGGATAAAGTATTGAAAATCTGTCGGAACATTTAACAACGGTAAGTTGTTTTCTGTCGGTAAATTTAGTGACGGATATTGTATGTATGCTGATAAATTTAGTAACGGTGAAGTTTTGTCGGAAAATTTTGCGACAGTAAGTAAATTTTACAAACACAAATTATGCATATATGATAAAGATAAGAGGTAAATAGTAAATTTATATGCTTGATTACGCAAAGTAAAATAAAAGCTTTGCAAAATACTTTTTTTACTTTTTCTCTTGTTGACCTTGCGTCATAAAAATTATATCTAAAATTAAGCAAGAACCAAAAGTAATGGAGCGATATAAAATAGAGAAAGAATGGTAAGCATATTTTTTATATTTCTTATCATAATCTCAGTTTTATTAAGAACATACCCAACAAATACATTTTTCACTCTATCTCAAGTTTTTTCTCTTGGAATTTCACTTGCCCATCATAGTCAACTATTGGGATAACACAAATATTAATTGTGAAATAATATGTATTTGAATGGACAATAGTTAGGTATTTGATACGGGATAAAAGAAACTGTGAAAAGTGAATGAAAAATGTTTTGAATTTGAGAGTGGAAGGGATGAGAAAACTAAAATGTAAGAGAAAACTTAAATTAAACACTAAAATGAATAGACTTGTCACATATATGTCAAAAAAAACAAATGAAAGAGACAGTAAGTTAATATATACAAGAGGAAAAAGATAATTCATCAAATAGTTTAAACTAAAATAGGTGGTTCAGTGGAAGTGGTAACTTTTGATCTACGTAATAACCGTTTAATTTAAAATATAGTTATACTATTCAATTTATCATTATATCTAAAAAAAAGAGTATTATTAATACATATGTAGAATACCTTCTATATAAAATATATCATAATTCAATGTAAAAAATATAATCATGCCATATAAATAAGTATCACCTTTACTTTAATATATCAATATCACGATTGAGCGCAAACTATACTTCATCATTATTATCATCATCATACCTCAAAGTCACTATACCATAATAATATATAAATAATATCATGAATTTACATAAACTATACCATGAGTCTATATAAAAAAAAACACCATTGTACTATATAAATAAGTACCACTTTTATTTTAATATATTAATACCACAATTGAGTACAAAGAATACCATCATAACTTATAAAGAATAATGACTATAGAAATTATACTACACATCTATGTAAGAAATATCATCATAATATATAAATGAGTATTGTCTTTACTTTAATTTTTTATTACACTATGCAAATAAGTACCAACTTTAATATGATTATACCATAATTAAGTATAAATACTATCAACATAATATCTAGAAAATACCATGACCACACAAATTATATCATAACTCTATATAAAAGTACCATCACACTATACAAATAAATATTATCTTTACTTTAATATGTCAATACCACAACTAAGTATAAAGAATACCATCACAACATATAAAACAAAACCATAACTATATACAACAAATAACATCACACTAACCAAAGTACAATTTTAGTTTTTTTAAATAGTATGTGTTTTTTAGTTCACACAAATGGGAAGCAAGACGTTCGATTTCCCCACCATTTGAAAATGAGAAAGGTATATGACATCAAATGTAACTTCGTTGTTTGGACCTGTAACTAAGGATCGATATAATCCAAAACATAAGTATGACATTGTGTTCGAGTACCGTAAGACCATAATAATTTGTTTTAATTTTTGTTTAATGTCCATTATTCACTAACATTTCATTAAACATGTTTAAACAACAAATGAACCAACCACAATTCAAAAAATGCAGAATATCCACATTCCATCAAAACAAAACCGACATTCATATATATAAGCATTTATCAATGAAATTTTTCGTAGACAAAATCAAATCAAGAGCAAAGCATCATGGACAACTAACTTTGTATAACTAAAGACGATGGATAATGGATGATGATTTCAGAAGATGAAGATGATTTCGGAAGATGGAAGATGATTTCTAGAGAGAAGACCTACAGGAACGACGATAAAGAACAAAGAAAGAAGAAAAAATGACACAGGGAAGGGAGGGGAGGGTTTTTGGGTAGGTTTAAAATGAAACTAAAACTAAACGACGTCGTTTTCATTTATGTGAAAGCCAAATTACCGACAAAAGCAGTTTTCATTGGTAAAAAAACAAAGATTTGAGGGGGAAAATAGGCCTTACCTTACTAACCGAATTGTTGCAAAGGAAAATACTAATAAACAGACAATAATGCAATGAGAATCACAAAACAGAACTCCCTTTCATAAAAGAACTGAAGGCAGGGACTACAACAGACTTTACTTGGCTTTAAGAAACGGATATTGCACTTTATCGAAGAAAACTGCTTATGTCGATAATTTGTTGACATATATTTTTCCGCTAACCATTACCGACTATTTTTACGACGGACTTTACTCAGCCTTAAAGAAATGGATATTGCACTTTATCGAAGAAAACTGCTTATAATGTCGGTAATTTGTTGACGTATATTTTTTTGCTAACCATTATCAACTATTTTTACGACGGGTTTTACTCGGCCTTAAAGAAACGGATATTGCACTTTATTGAAGAAAACTGCTTATGTCGGTAATTTGTTGACGTATATTTTTCCGCTAACCATTATCGACTATTTTTATGACGGACTTTACTATTCTGTATTTATATTTAGTCGGCAAATTCTTGAAAATAATTTCCTCACATCTTTACTGACAAATATTTTGTCCATCACAAAAAAAAAAACATTTTTTTGATAATTTTACTGACAAAAAAATTAACTTCTATTGTTAATTTACTATCAAAATTTTTTTTGTTTTATCTAATTCATGCCAATATCAGTTACAAAACGACGAGTTATCATGCTACCCAAAAGCACTGAATGTGACATCAAATAAATTTAAAAGAAGTCACTGTTGATCAATCAATTCAAAAACGTGTTGCAGCTATCTATACGAAGTTGGTTTTCCCCTCGAGCTTTCTGCTGTTCCCAAGTCAATGTAGTCAACTATAATTATATGTTGCTTTGAAGTTCATCGTACTCAAGTCTTTATCCATTGTTTCAAGTTCATGTGAGTTTTATGCCGGAAGTTTAAAACGTGCGTACATGTATAGTCTTTTTCAAACAAATCAAAACTTGTATTATATTCGTTTCTGTAATATAAAAAAAAGGCTTTTCACACTGGGTGTAAAAAAGGAGTAGGGATAATATTAATTGTATTTTATCAAATGTAGTTAGAATACGAACGCAGTTTAATCATATGTAGTATGACGTCGCTCTCGGTAATGGAGCAAGAACCCAAAGTAATGGAGCGATATAAAATAGAGAAAGAATGGTAAGCATATTTTTTTATATTTCTTATCATAATCTCAGTTTTATTAAGAACATACCCAACAAATACATTTTTAACTCTATCTCAAGTTTTTTCTCTTTTTTCTCTTGGAATTTCACTTGCCAATCATAGTCAACTATTGGGATAACACAAATATTAATTGTGAAATAATATGCATTTGAATGGAAAATAATTAGGTATTTGATATGGGATAAAAGAAACTGTGAAAAGTGAATGAAAAATGATGGGCATTTGAGAGTGGAAGGGATGAGAAAACTAAAATGTAAGAGAAAACTTAAATTAAACACTAAAATGGATAGACATGTCACATATATGTAAAAAAAAAAAACAAGTGAAAGAGACAGTAAGTTAATATATATTACAGGAAAAAGATAATTCATCAAATAGTTTAAATTAAAATAGGCGGTTCAAAGGAAGTGGTAACTTTTGATCTACATAATAACTGTTTAATCTAAAATATAGTTATATTAGTCAATTTATCATTATATCTGAATAAAAAGAGTATTATTAATACATATGTAGAATACCTTCTATATAAAATATACCATAATTCAATGTAAAAAATATAATCATGCCATATAAATAAGTATCACTTTTACTTTAATATGTCAATACTACGATTGAGTGCAAACTATACTTCATCGTTTTTTTTTTTTTTTTGGTAAATCAAAAAAATTATATAGAAAAAAAATATATGTACAAAAAGTCCAATTACAAGTGCCGAAGGAGGCACAGCTAGCTAAAATAAACAACTAGTCGCAAACAAATCAAGACAATAACACACCATGCAATGTTAACAGAAGTAAGGCAGAAATACAAAACCAATGCTATTATCAGCCAGGGAACAGCCGAACTAAAAAATTACACGCCCAGATATACTTCATTATTATCATCATCATACCCCGAAGTCACTATACCATAATAATATATAAATAATATCATGAATTTATATAAACTATACCATGAGTCTATATAAAAAAACACTATTGTACTATATAAATAAGTACCACTTTTATTTTAATATATTAATATCACAATTGAGTACAAAGAATACCATCATAACTTATAAAGAATACTATGACTCTATAGAAATTATACTACACATCTATGTAAGAAATATCATCATAATATATAAATGAGTATTGTCTTTACTTTAATTT
>JANVCQ010000005.1:42622776-42638962 GCA_025531925.1 Erythroxylum plowmanianum | reverse complement strand
GGAAGTTTAAAACGTGCGTACATGTATAGTCTTTTTCAAACAAATCAAAACTTGTATTATATTCGTTTCTGTAATATTTAAAAAAAGGCTTTTCACACTGGGCGTAAAAAAAAACTAGGGATAATGTTAATTGTATTTTATCAAATGTAGTTAGAATACGAATGCAGTTTTAATCATATGTAGTATGACGTCGCTGCCTCGGGTGGGTGGAGCTACGTCACATTGCTCATTCGTGTAGGGATGCGATGACGAGACTCACAATTCGAGGCAAGTCCACTATAAGTGCCTCCCATTACTTGACTGGAACCCCATTTTCGTGGCAAATGTCGTTTTACTCATGCTGAAATCCTCCCAACATATTCCTTCTTTTCTATCTTAAAATGCGCAAAAGATGTTGCTAAGATATAAAATTTTAATCTATAATGAGTGTTTGGGTCAAATGGTGCCAGGCCAGCACTAGAATCTTATATTGCCTTCTCGTCCTCCACTCTCACCTTGGTCCAGTTGGCAAAAAAGTTGTTGCCACAGCAAAAGGGTCATTTTTTTATGTTCTCTGAACAACGTAATGGGCTTTGACTAATAACAATAAACCAAGACAATATGCATTAGTCCACCTTGGATAGACTTTGAAGGGCTGCCTCCAAAAGGGTCCATTGGATTTCATCAATCTATATTTTAGTGCGATAAAGGCAATGGCCTCAAGACAAAACGATGAAAGAAGAAGAGCAAGCAAGTAATACCAAAATATTGCAGTTTGAGTTGTGGGATGTCCTTGGACACATTCGGTCGGAGCTGACATATTTTAAGTGGTAAGACCTTGTTTTCTTTGAACTCGTACTTTTAACTGCGAGACTAGTTGCATGAGATTGATAGATTGGACTATGTTTTTTTTACAAGACTTTTAGCTTTTATCTGAATCAGTCAATGTTTTTTTCACAAGACTTTTAGCTTTTATCTGAATCAATCAACTAATTAGACTCTTCCATTTTTTGTAAATAAAATTAAACTTGTAATTACAATGATAGAATATGTGTGACAATTGATAAGATCTAAATATTTTGATTCATAATCTGAATTTTAAACTTAATTTTACTCTCATTAGTTTTATAATCATCTGTGTGAGTAATACAAGTTCTGTAATTCTTTAACAACCTAACGCATGTGAAAGTAAATTTTTATGTATCTGATTGGATGGTCGAACAGACTGCACTGATCTGAGAAAATTGGAATCGTTTCCTGCCACGGCTTTTGTGATTAGGCTCAGCAGAAAGAAAGAAAGAAAGAAAAGGCTTATCAGGGAATTGGAATGGAATCCAATCTTCAGAGACATGTCACTTTGAAGAGAATGTCACTTTTTAGGTTAAAAAAAGTGGCTTTTATGTAGTCCTTTCGCAGGCAACCGGCGAGCCTACAACGGTCCATCATAGGGTGTTTCAATTTGACCACAGAAATAGAGTGGGTCTGTAAAAGGTTGGTAACTTTAGCCGATTTGATAGAGTAGGCTAGAGTCTGTAAAAGGTTACCAACTTTAGCCTATTTGATAGAGTAGGCTTTTCTTCTCTGAAGGAAAAACTATCCCGACTCGGTACTAAAGATATCCCGAGTTTTGTTAGAGGTTTTGATAGTAGTTGGTTCTAAATGGGCATGAGGTTAATGGTAAGTGTTGCTCTTGAAATTGTTCACTAATTTAGACTCAACATAATCTGATTTTTATGGCTTGCGGACTTATATAGCAGTTAAAAAGAAAAGCAGAGAAAAATAGTTAAATACATATACTAAGGGCCAGGAATTGCACACGTCGGGTCTGATTTAGCGGGGATACATTGACCTTTTCTTATTTCACTTGCATATATATACCACCATCTAGCCTTTTGGATCTTCGTCTTCATTCTACAACGGTTTTACCCTTAATACTGGATGTTAGTCTATACTCTTAAATTAATACTTGATCCCCCCAAAATTTAAAAGAAAATAATAAGCAAAGAACCTTAACCCAAAGTTAATCTCCAAAAATGTCCTGACCATATTAGATCCCAGTTAAACCATCAAGTTCCTCAGTCAATTCCTCAACCAACAATCCGAAGACACCAAGTTCGATCTCTAAAGCTGCCTCTCCCACTTGCTCTTGGTATCTCTTCCACCTATCAAGTTCTCTATAGAAATCTTGCTCCACCATCATATCAATGGTGGTAGATTCCACCTCCTTCCATGACTCCAACCTCTGGCAGACCCTTTTCACGGTTGTTACTTCTGCATCCGAGTAACGGTTCTGCTCTCTTTTCTCCTCTTCAATGAGGTCTGAAACCAGCCTTTTCATGTCTTTTGAGATTTTTTTCATAGAATGGGAGCTTGATTTGTTTAGATGTTCTAAGATGATCCTGTCAATCTCATCTTCCATACGCAATGCTACCGACTCATCGCTTTCAGATTCAATTTCGTCGTGGAGGTCATGGAAATCATTGTCCTCATCATCAGATTCATTCTCTTGTTCCAACATTCTCTTCTCAAGTTCAACAGGATCTAACTCGGCCAATTTCTCAAACCGCCGGAGCTTCCGCAATAACTGTTGCCGTGTTCCTGGAAGTGGAAAAGGAAACGAACTTCAGTAATTCATAACTTTGAACCAATCAACAAGAATATCCAACATAAATGTGTAGGACCATGCAACTGAAATGGCAAATGCATTGAAGCAGAGTACAGAATCAAGAAGGTTGTCAATTAAATCTGATTGATTCCCCTGCATCTAAACCTCGAGTGTAATTAAATGCAGACTTAACTTCTAAGAGTAACTCCAAAGAGACCAAGTACAAGGGCATGTTCAGTTCCTGTACACAAGTACATAGATATTAAATATTGCCAAGTTGATTTTACCTAATCCATTTCTTCTCAACACCAAACAGATAATTTAATGGGTTCAACCAAACTAAAGCTATTAGCAAGATAAGAACAGACCGGAATCATCAATAGGTTTGGGTTAGCGCTTATCTAGTGAGTGAGTCAAATGACTACTAAAGCAATTATTGGGAACCAAGAAAAGCAAGAGGTCACCTTCCACCATAAATTATTAAATTTCGATCGCAATTCTTATGTTACACCAAGTTAAGTTTATTTGGCACTGCCCGGTCCGGAGTGGGCTCCACCAATTTTAAGTCACCGGCAAGCTCCAACAAGTCCAAACATGAGACCCATCTACGATCCATACAAAAAAAGTCTCAAAATCTTCTAAAAGGATCATGTTGCTGGAACCACACACGTAGTTACGAAACCTCTCCTAACACTGTACCAGTGTGGGCCACAAATGAACTTGAGGCTACGACAAAGAAAGTAGCGGCTACATTCATTTAGCCCAATCACCCACACGTCAAGTTATAGCGCAATCACTTAAATGGAACCCACCCACACAGATTTATGCGATCATGACCGTCCATACGTGAAGACTTTTGGAGATAGTAGACTCACTCTTATGTTGTTGTACTCCAATAAGCAAGGTTAAAAAAAGCTTATATAATTACAAGGGAAGGGTGAACATACTCTGTACAATCACATATCTGCAGTCCGGATCAAAACCGTCGTCCTCGCTCTGATCGTCATGTCCATCAAAAGTAGGGTCTAGTACAGAAACAGGACTACATTGTTCTTTGTCCTCCTCTTCTGCTTCAACAGCATCTTGGACATGGAATTTCTTCGAGCTTTCCACTTCCTTATTCTCTTTCCCCTATAAAAAATTAACAACAATATTCTTGATTAGGACATTATTGGTGCTTGGTAAATTTCCATAATTGTGGCTTTATGCTTGATTACATGCAAACGTATATTTAATTGGCCAGTTTGTTGACCTGCCCTCCAAAATTTATAAATCTGGAAATCTTCTGCAGTGAGTTTAGGGATTGTGTTGGGTTAGACCACAGAAAAAACAAAAAGGGACTTGTCCTCTTTCAGCCAAAAATTATTTTCCTAGATCAAAGATTTGCATGGCAGACGAGAGGTCAAAAAGTACACAAAACAGCTAACGTAGTTTTTCATGGTTTAATGACATATATGACCTTCGTAAAACATCTGGATCTTATACAAATTGTATAACTTGGAGGGCAGTAAGTGTAAATAAAAGGAAAAACATTCCGGCCAAAGTTTCTGAAAGTGACCGTATTGCCGACAAATCAATCAAGTCAAACTCAGTCCGTCCGCGTTACTGAGTGAACTCTTTATTGATTTATCCGAGTCGCATTTACTTGGCTAACGAGATCAAGATATATTGGATTTCGTTAAAGCTTGTTATAATTTCGACATACCTCTACTCCTATACGACAAGGCGAGGTTGCCGGCGACGAGAAGTCCGGCGTCCGCCGACCGGGCGAAGGACTTCTTCGGAGCACGAAATGAAAAGGGCTTTCGCATGAGTGATTATCATAAGAAGCAAACTCGAAACCGTCGTCTTTGCTAATGAACTCGATATTTCCTACTAATTCCTCCTCTTCTTCGAACTGATCGCTACTGCTAGATGGTGTCTCCAAATCCAAATCCAAGGACTTATCTTCGTTACTCTCTGACCAAATCGCACTACTAGTTCTCCCATGGAAAGAGCAAGAAACGTTCGTCTCACAAGCACTTGTATGAGAAGCAGTTTTCACGTGAAAACTAGACTCTTGTACTTCCTTCCCATTGTTTGCTTTGGAAACTTTTCTACGGCCAACAGGAGAATCCCACCTTAGTATATCCTTCACCGAGACTTGGACACCTTCTGCGGTGATTTCCCTTTTGCGTGACTTATTGCTTTTCTTGAGTTTCCTTAATATGGACCCAAATAAACCGAACCCGTTGTTTTTGTTTTGAGTTTTGGCTTTAGCTGATGACTGTTTCTGGATCCTAAGAGCAGCTTCTACTAGAAGGGTTGCTGTTCTTGCGGGGATGTGAAGGAAGATGGTGTTGGGGCTTTTGCAGGGGCTTTTGGCTGGTGACTGAAACTCGAAGAGAGGCGATTTTCTGGGGTCTGGGGAGTTGGTAAAGGAGAAAAGGCAAGCGTTTCGGCAAAACTTGTGATTGAAGTGAGAGCTTTGGGAGATAGGTTTTGGTTTCTTGACTTGTAAGTGGGTTTTGGAAGAGGCAGTTTTGAGTTGGCAACGCCTGTCAGCAATGTAGTCTTTGAGAAAGAATGGTTCCTGATCTTCCTTCAAGAGCTCGTGCAACAAGTGCTTTTGAGCCATCATTAGACTATCAAAACAAAGAAAATGGAATGAGAGCAAAAAGATTTCCTGAGAAATTTAGTTTCAGGTTGATCTGAAATTGAGGACCATACTAACAGGAAAGAGTTGAAGAGGTTTCAACTTTTGAAGCTGAAAATGAAGTGCAAAAGCAGGAGATTGAAATTGAAAAGGTTTCAACTTTTGAATGAAGTGTAAAAGCAGGAGATTGAAATTGAAGGAGTTGGGTGGTCACAAATATAGCAGTTCCGAAGAAAGATAGAGAGAATTTTGTTAGTGAGATAAAGGAAGGAATGAGGAGACTTCCTGATTCAAATCTGGGGTTTTAGTATAACGAGGGAAGGTCAAGTTGGTGCCAAATAAGTAATACTATAAAGTAACCAAGAAATGTAAAAAAGGGAGCGTATTTCTTGTTCTTTTTAAAATGCAAGCCCAGTAGATTGTCTAACTCTAGTCTCTGTTGTACAGCGCATTTAATTTAATTACGTTACTTAATACAAATTAGCAATTTACGGCATCCGGAGACAGCCAGCACTGTGTCACTGGATTGCTCAGACCTCGCTCCAGGTCTACGGTCTTCCACAGTGATACTTTCCTCGTAACCCACATTTTCTATAAAAATATGTTGATCATAGTTGTGTTTATTTTATAGTAATTATATTATGTAATAGACTATTAAATATGTAACAGATTTTATTATAATAATTACCTTTTATTTTTCTGAAATTAAAATACGTCCGCCTAGATATGAACCTTAACAATATTTGAAAAAAACAAAAAAAAGAAGGAAAGAGACGGGGTTGGTAAAGACTACATTATCCTAGTTTCATAATGGCACCCAATCATTAAACGGATATAATTGGAAGTTTGATTCCTCTTTTGTATGGTTACTTTCTATATGACAAAGTTGCAGTCCCATTCACTCCACTGGATTACTTTACAGCTGTACAGTAATAGTAATATGAGAAAATAGCACGCTTTGAGTTGGTAATCTCTTCATCTTCTTCTCCATTTGTGTGCCACTCCCTTGCAACTAACGCGTTAGTAAATTTAACATAGACTCTTTAAAATCATTGGCGAGTCTTAATTGTTAAAATTAAAAAAAAAGATACTTGCTTATAAAATTCAAATTAAAGAGCAATACTTAAAAATTCTTAAAGAGAACCCTCCACCCATTTGAATCACATTCTTTAAAGCATTTGCCTTTTTTTTTTAATAGGTTTACATTATACTATTCCCTCTTCCCATGCCCTTCTTCAACAAACTTATGTTTTTTTCCCACCAGCCTCGTTTGAATGATGTTCGAAAATTAAGCATACATGGGTATCCCGACAACTAACCACCTCAATTACTCGAGTCCACTCGTTTTCGGAATTAAATAGACTCAACCAAACCAACAGTGTATGCAATAGTAAGTACCTAACCGTAACACGAACACAACACACCCCACCCTCAACATGAGTTTACCATAAAAACCAAAATCAGTAATGAGGTTGATGATAACTATCGTAAGTACCATCTCAAAAACCCAAAATTAACGATGAAGAAAAGGAAAACACAATACGTGGCAAGCGTAGTGGGGAGAGGAAAACGACCGGGCGTGCCGACTAAGAAACAGAAGCCGAAGCCCAGATCTTGACTCGGATTGTCCCTTGGACGCTCCTCAGATCGATTGCTTCCACCTTTGTCTTTCAGTTTCAGTTTCTCTGTCGTCCTTTGTGAAAGCTGTTACGTTCTCAGACCAAATCATGGTCTCTTTAACAAAAAAGTAAAATCCACTCATGCTTGTAAGAGTTGTACCATTTTCTCACAAACAAACCTTTTTTCATCTGTCCAGTCCATTTCACCCCCAACTTTAATTTAAAATTTTAAAATGCAACCAAATACTAGGCCACCAGTTTTGATTTCTCTTATTGTTTATTCTAAATCTAACAAATTTCAATTGTCACAATTTGTATCTATATATTTACTAATTAATATTATAATTGGGGTTAGATAAAAGTAAATAAAATATTTTTTCTCATGTCAATAAGATTTCATTCAAAAAAGTTAATTTAAAAAGGAAATTTCGTGCCCCACCTGCATTAAATGCTTCTCTGATCCTTTAGGGACATGAAATGAAATTCGGAGCAGTTATCATTTTAACAGCCAGATCGTGAAACATGAGAAACGAATGAATGTTGGATACTAGCAGGAGAGTTTGAGCCACATCACATGTAGGTTCCAATTTCAGACAGATTAGAAAATGGCGGAGGCAGGCAACACTAGCTAGAGTGAAACAAGTAGGAGATAAGAAAGCCTTTAATGTTTTTTTCATAAAAGACAAAGAAAGTTGATTTGTAGCTTATTAGCATGCTGCGCATAGTTACTCTACATTGGAAAAGAATTAAGACCTCAACTTCATCAAAATGGAAAGCTAATTGAATTTATATAATTCTCTATTTGATTAGGGAATGTAATATTATCTCCTATCTAAAATAAGTGTCGTTTTAAAGGAATTTTAATTATTTAAAATAAATATCGTTCACAATTTTTCATGCATATTTATAATTTTATTTCCAAAATTACCCTTTAATTTCTCTCACGTCCTAATTATACAGATTACATTTTCAAGACAATTCAACATGCAATTAATAAGGGTATATCAAACATTTCACTAACTTTCTTAATAAATGTGCATATCTCTAAAATGACACTTATTTTGAATAGGAGGAAGTAATACTCTTGAATACATAAAGTTGTATTTATATGATAGGCTTTCTCATTAATTTGTAAGAAATATTTTCCAAATGCAATTAAGAATTCAAGAGAGAGAAAGCCTATCAAAAACCGTAAAGACGACAAGCACATGAATGTAATAATGAACCCACGTGTGACTATGCCAAAGTAAAGCATAAATTTTCAAAATTAGTACGCTTTCAAAAGAAGAAATACAATAGAAAACTTACGTCCACGACGCGGTGAATGTGATCTAGAGTTCAGAATTGCAGACTAAAACAACAATACATTAGCAGCCAAATGACTCGTACCAAAAGGAACAAACCAAGAAGTTCGTGTAAGTGTGTGTATATATATATTATCTCGCGTGATAGATAATTTCAAGTTTAATTATGAGAAGCAGAGCAACAACAACAAGGAGATGACAGAAAATCTTGTAGTTAACAAGATTTGAAAGTTTAATCCCTTTGTTTTTATTTCCTGCAATTCGGAAACTTTAGTGCTTGGTTCGCGTGAAATTTTCCTCTTTTAGCTGGGCTAAGTACCTAAATTAAATTTAATTAACATGAAAATCGCATAGGTAAGAGGGAAAGGCGACAAATAAAGGTCTTGCATGCCGAACATTTTACCAGGGTCAAGAGCAAGGCAACAAAATTCCCAGAAACCAATACATATTAAACTGTTGGCCCTTTTGCCTTATTCTCCTACATAATTTCATGTCCTTTTGTCTTTCTGTCTTATTATTCATATTTTATTAATTTCATTTCTATTCTCTATGTAGACAACAGTCCAAATTCTCTCTTATTTCTCATGCGTTTGGCAAAAATACAACAAAGTTGTATTGAACTTATTACATACTCTAGGATTCTAAATTTTTCACTGAGGCCAAACTTTTTTTTTATGTGTTTCAATATAAGAATGAGAATCTTCGGTTACGTGGTAAGACACTGTTGTCTCTTATGTGATTTTATTATTCGGTTATTACCATTTTACGAAATCACGAGTGAGTTCAGGGACGTAAGGGTCATTTCCATATGTCGAAAAACATAAATGATTAAATGGTGTAAGAATAAGGAAACAATCAAGTCTAGATTTATTATAACGAATGAAACAACACTCAACTAATAAGAGAAATAAAAAATTCATCCTAATTATCTGCATATAATCTTTGCGCCGAAAGGCCCTCAATCAACTACGTATAGGCCTAACTTTTAACATTCTCCACTTACGTTTTTATATATGAACATAACTACTCTTTAACTTTACCGACAAGCTAGCACCATGATGTAGTTGGGAGATTGCAAAATTAGGAATATGAAAAAGTTTTAGCGTTATCCCGGAAAAACCGCACCTAGTGGAAGGATTTACAATTGCGGGAAAGAGCTATAGCCTCTACAATGTTATTGTTCATATTATAATAATTTAGATAAAGTAATTATTAAAGTATAAATAATAATTATAACAATTGAAATATTTGATTATAATTAGTTTGATTAATGTGTCAAGAAAACAAATTTAATTAAGAATTTAAATCTTATGAGAATTCCAATCCTGCAAGTTTAATTATAATTTAATATTTAAAACTTATTAGATAGTAATATTTTGTATATCCTATTTCTTTCAATTTTGATTGACTTGCCATATTTTATAATTAGATAAGTAAATATCACAAGTATATTATAAGTAAATATACTCCAATTTTTCTATCAACTTCGTGATTTTTCTTGTTAGATAAGAATAATAAGATCATGCTAAGGATAGAAGTTTTTTGTTCTTATTGACAGAAGTTGATATGATGAGAGGGATAGCAATCATTAAGGGTTGTCATAATTATAACATCATCTTTGTGATGATGTTTAGCATGCTAACTTCTTGCTATACATAATTAGTAATCATTAACGTCGCTTTAGGGTTGGAACTTGGCACAAAGATTCTCCATGGAATCTGTCCTTTTCGCTTGGATCAAGTGCCCCTTTACCTAGCCTCCCTGCTTAATCCAAAGCACAGTAAAACCTTGATCTTAGTCTCTTCCTTTGTCCTCCTGCACAGGAGGTGGGAAAATTGTGCAGTTGAGAGCGCAGGAGATGGGAAAATTGTGCAGTCTCAACTGCTCACTTCCTTTGTCAATTGATGACAGACTATCCCACATATGACACCCTGTTCCTTGTAAGATGAAACATCCCCTCGAAATTGATAAAAGCTGTAACCAACAATTGCATGCATTACTGATCATGAAAAAAATGACACTTCCCAGCAATCTTCTCAGCAGCAAGTTTGTTTTCTTTGGACTGTGTTTTTCTTTCTGATATAGCTACATTACTAAAGAAGTCGTGTTATTGTTGTAATTCATGACTTTAAGCTAGGAAAAGACAAGATACCTCTGAGCAATTTTAATGTTTCTATAACAGTTTCCTTCCCCTAATGTAAAGTATGGTTGCCGAGTGCCTTGTTTTCCTTGTACCACGTAGTAAAAGAGTAGCACAGGAACATACATAATAATTGAGTGGAATGTAAAGTACCTAGATGGGCATAAATTATCCTCAAGGGGACATGAATGAGTATCTGTCGGGGTTGAAAATTAGCGGATCACCAAGACAGCTGCATTTGTTAAGTAATCTTAGAAGTTACTTAAAAAAAAGGGAGATGTCTTAAATAGGGAGAGACATCAAGAAGAGTATTAAAAAAAATAAATGATTACTTAAATCTAATTGCTGGTTGATAAAGGGACGTATTCTCTAATGTCAACAGAATCCTTGTTTGAATCTTCAGTTATGTTTTCTGATCAGGGGTCGTTTAGGATACAGCATGTGCTTCATTAATTAAAAATCATTCTCTAATTCAGCGTTCACAAGGATCGTTGATACTCCAAAAATCTGTTAAATCTCTTGTTTTCCTCTGCCGTTTGTACCTATTTAAGTCTAACCTCAAGCTTACCGGATGCACAGAATACAATAATGGGGTTCCTATCGTTCACACTGGGGGAACATTACAAAATCGAACCATGTTTAAGCCCACTGCTAACTCTCTACAAATTATAAATGTGTTTTATTCTTTAAGAACATATATTTATAGACTTGTCAATTGGCATTAATTATATATAATATCTGGTGTTATAAATGGTATGATAAAAAGCAGCGAATTTGTAGCTCAATAACATTATCGATCTTTCATTTCATGTCCTTGTTTTATTCTATAAAAAAGGAAAAATAAAATAAATCTCAGATAATGTTCCCTAACTTTTCTAGTTCGTTCAATAAATCTATTTTAGGATCTATTGACGATTTTTCTTTTCCAAAAATAATATGGTGGCTCGACCAACAATTATCTAACCAATATTGCAGAATAAATTCATGAGTAAGATGGCGAGGGGACATGACATGATTATTTTTATCTTCTACTTGGACCTCAGAGCTTGCTTAATAAAATACAAAACGATCACGTAACAGTTGCAACAACTGTACAATTCAACACCTTTGGTATTTTAACCCTATCGAAAAGAACAAAACAGGAGAGGACAACGACCTATAAATGCACCGTCCATCGGTGCATCCACGTCTGAGCTCAATCTTGTTGGCTGATTCCGCACGTGTTTACGGTTGTTCTGCTTCCACGTGTCAGTCCCTGTCGGCCCTTTTGTCCGTCGGTCAAAACGTGGCAGCTTCTACATAGGATACCTTTTTTAATTTTTTAAATGTCATCTTAATAATAGCTAAATTTGCAAATCCTTTTGTCTTGTACTTCTCTTTGGGGCTTTGTTTCCATTTGGGGTTGTTGTGGGCTAATGCAAGATGATCGAATATTAATATTTCTTGGATTTAAGAGGTTCGGATAATGAAGCTCTAAAAAATTATCTATCAATTAATTTAAGTTTGTGTTGGCAATTTATCGTGCAGGAGATAAGCCATACAAATGGCAATGGTTTCCTTTCATCACAAACTTGGCTGCTCTTAAGCTGATATTTGTAAGTGTAAAGTCGAAGGATAGGAAAAAAAAAAAAGGAAGAAAAAGTTCGACAATGGATTCCTACAACAACAGTAACAATAATCTCTGTATATAGGACTGCCCGCTTTGTAATGAGTTGAGTGAGGGAGATGAATTATATGCACCATTCATTTTGATCTTTTAAAAAGAGACTATTTTGTAGTTTGAAACCGTAATATTTTAATTATAAAGGAATAATTTTACCGGTTGCTTTAAGATTCGTCCTCTTTTTTAAGATTTCTGATTTTTGAGAAAAAAATCAAATTCATATGATTATTTGTATGTAATTTCATTTTGAACTTTATTAGTAGGTAGATTAGTTCAATTTCAAAAATAAAATTGAAGAATTTAGAGGACTCAATTAGATTTTGACTAAAATCTGAGAACTAATTTGCGAATCTTTCGTTGTGATTAAACTTGAGCTAAATTGGTTTTTTTAATGTTTGTAATTTTATTTGCGGTGAAGCAAGGTTTTTCAAACATTGTTTTACAATCAGTGTTTTGCCATCCGATTAAACAGCACAGGATAGGATTAGACCAACACAAAAGGCCTACGACTCTCCGATTAAAAATAGGGACAAAGGAAATGTGTATCTGTTGTTACTTTTCAATCACTTTTTTGTCAATGTTGGAAGTCCAAAAAGCAGCACGAACTTACATGCTGATCTAATCATCAATTAACTAGGTCCCTGTTTCACGAGACATCCAAATCTCATTCAATAAGAAAACGACACGAGCGCACACATTCTCTTCATCTAGTCATGAGGTGCTCACGTAGGAAGGGGACAGTTTCATGAATTCTTATAAGCCAAAACAATTAGACCGAGAGACATGGACTATGGGTGGATAGATTCTCCTTGTGCAAGCAAGCTTATATGTTATGTGATTAGAACGCATATTTAGTCTAATGCAGTTAATCAATTGAGTTATGGGAACAATTATTAGGCCTTGTCGCTCCATGTCTGTTTGGATCAAGCTAGGAATGTTCGTCCATACCACTAACGTTTGACACTAGAGCCACATATATTGTCCTTGGCACACCGTCACGCATCTATCCGACCAAAGTGAATTAAAATAAAGCTCAAGTTGTTTATTAGAAATTAGATGCGTTTTGTGCTCGTACAAGTATTGACGAAATGACGTGAGCTTGTCTTTATATACTTGAATTTCGAATGCAATGAACTGGACATTAAACTAATTGTTGGTCGTGACCTAGAAACGGACAGAGTAAACAAGCCAAACCCACTTGCAGTCGTGAATTGCCCACCTCAATGCTAGAGAAAGTATGACAAGAGTTGGGCTTCATGTCAATGTTAGATTTAATCCTTTCTTCGAAATGAACCCACACAAGTTCTCAGCTAACCCATTTAATCGTTAGTGTATCGGTCTCATTTTCTCAGGGCCTTCATGTCGGCGAATGAAACCTGTTCATTGTCACGTAAACCCTTTTTAAAAGCGTTCTAAATTGGTGGAAAACGTGGAATTTGCATTTGCTTAAAGGAGGAGAGTCCTCGGACATTGCATAAATGATATTTGATGTAGAACGCTAGATCTTTTTATGGTTGCTCTTCGTGTCATGTCATGTTTTACCTTTTAGAACCATGACTGTCGATGGAAGATATACAAATGGAATGACCAAAAAGAGAAAAAAAAAGTTTTGACTTTATGGTTGCTCTTCGTGTCATGTCATGTTTCATCTATTTTGTTTTTACTTATTCGTCATTCTCAAAAATCATAAAGGTTTATATGATGATCAAAAGTCTCAAAAATAGGGTTGGACACTCAACAATCTCCTCATTTAACCCAAATATAAGGAGGGCAAGTTATTCTCCATTATTTGTTTGAGATACATCCTGACAAACATACAACAAAGTCACTCTCCAAAGTCGTCAAAATTTCGAAACTGTATACTAAATGTTTTTTCTCGGGAGACAATCACGTAACTTTTTAAAATCAACCATATACAACGATAAGAAAGTAACTCTTCAATTTATACAGTAAATCAATATAAGAATAAGAAACTTAACAATGAAACAAATCCTAACATTTAAGTCGAAAGCCATTCCTCATAAAGGAAAAAATCACGGGATAAACTGGCAAGCAAATTCATTAATTTTAATAAGGATTTACAAAAGGTTAATTTCTTACCCACAATAATAAGTTACCTAATTTTTTGGATTGAAATTAAAGTTGATATCAAAATTAACAAACACTCAAACTAATCAAAAAACGATTAAACAAGGATAAGAATAAAACAATATTTGCGCTCTCTCTGTTTTTCCTCACTTTTGGATGTTATGACTACTCTCTCAACAAAAACCTACATATTTTTCTCTTTTATATCACGAAATAGGTTTTTTTTGCACTATACATGATGACTTACAAGGTATCTTTAGCATTGTCTCACTCGTAGTTGTATACGATTACAGAGAGTTATACGGTCTCCACACACGTTCGTATTTCTTCATACAAGTGTATATACGACCGTGTATTTCTTCACTTTTCACATGTTTCTAAAGACTTATATGGTTGATCCACTGGGTCGTGTAAGTTAAGACACAGAGGTGTAGCATTCTACATTGTCGTGTATCTCCTCAGAAGAGCTTCATTTATCTTGTCTTCACTTATTAGTCATTCTAAAAAATCATAAAGGTGTCTATGATGAATGAAAGTCTCAAAAATAGGGTTGGATACTCAACAATCTCCCCCTTTAACCCAACTATAAGGAGGACAAGTTATTCTCTATCATTTGCTTGAGATACATCTTACCAAAAATACTACAAAGTTCATGATTGTTTTCGAGAACTATTTTAGTCAGCATATCAGTACCATTCAATTTTGTATGAAACTTCTTCAATATTAATTATTGCTCTTCCATCATGGACCTTAACTAATGATATTTTATGTCTATGTGTTTTTTACAAGAATGATACGTAGTACTTTTGCTCAAGTCAATAGCACTTTAACTATCATAAATTACTACGTAGTCTTCTTTTTCCACATCCAACTCTTAGAGGGATCCTTTTAACTAGAGCATCTCCTTACAAGCTTCCACTATAGCTACATACTTTACTTCAACCATAGATAAAGCCATACACTTTTGTGGCTTGGATTGCTATGAGATGACTCCCTCTGCAAACATGAATAGAAAACTTGAAGTGTATTTTCTTCTATCAAGATCTTTAGCTCTATCTGCATCTGTAAAGCCTTTTAGAGTTGGCTGAACATCACCAAAGCACAAACTCCACCTCGATGTGCCTCTTAAGTATCTCAGAATCCGTTTCACTACTTCTTAGTGGACCTTCCCTAGATTTGACAAGAATGTGTCCACTATCCCAACATCTTGAGCAATATCTAGCTTTATTCGCACCATTACATACATCAAAGACCCTACTATAAATGAGTGTGGAATAGAGGACATACCATATTTTTCCTTTTTTTAAGGGACATGCACTCTTACACAACTTGAAGTGTAGACGCTAGTGGCTTAGTAGCTGGCTTGATATGCTTCATATTGAACCTTTCTAGCACTTGTTCAATATATCTCTCCTATGATAACCACAATCTCCTATTCTTTCTATCTTGAGTTATCTTTATGCCTTAAATTTGCTTTATAGGTTCCAAATCATTCAGATCAAAAGATTTTGACAAAATCTCCTTCAACTTTTGGATTATACCAATATCTTGACCTATAATTAACATATCATCAACATGAAGAAGAAAAATGATGAAGTTCTCACCTTAAAATTTCTTGAAATACACACAAGCTCTTGCATATTCTCATACTTCCCCTTAGTAGTAAGTAGCAGGTATTCATAACTTGGATACCTTGTAGAAGGCTATTTGCCCCTGCTCCTAACCACCTTCTGCTTCTCTAGGTCATAAGGTATAAAGCCAAAGTGATCACCACCATATCCAACAAACATGCAAGGCATCAACTTTTAGTCAAGCTTCTTTCTTTGATCCTTTAGGTAGTGTGCAACACCCCACTCCCGCATGACCCAAACTCGACATCGATGGTGATATCCGAGTCCGTGCCCCACGAGGGTGACGTGCTACATCACTCAGTAAAAACTCAGTATAATTTTTTTTTTCTTTAATACATACACACACATTATAATTTATGCGGAAAACAATTTGCATAAATAGTACAATGGCCTCGGGGCTCTTTTCATAAATGCAATTTATTTCAGTCTGTTGTTCTTACATATTTGACTTAATCATTAATACAAAAATTCAGAAAATAAAATACGCTAATGCAGACGCGAACTGATCCCGACCACTGCTCT
>JANVCQ010000005.1:42609023-42620980 GCA_025531925.1 Erythroxylum plowmanianum | reverse complement strand
TTGTTTCCATCCGCTTTCGTTTCCTTCGTTCTTCGTTTTTCGGTTGGGATCCGGTTTCCGGATCGGGTTCCAACACTCTTACCCTGAAATGACTAGGCAGCTTGCCTGGCACCCCGCGATGGCCCTCCAGTTGATATTAGATCTAGCTGGAAGGCTCCTCTAGAGCTAAGCCTATTGCCCTTTTTTACCAAAAAGCCTTAACATTAAAAGACATAAATAGTGGAGATTTTTAAAAACCATTTTATCAAAAATTTCAACAGCACAATGATTGCATTTTGACATTCCCAAAATTTTCAAAATCCCTGTGAAAGTGTAAAACACTTCTATAATCACTTTAAAATCCCCACTACAATTTTTGGACTTTAAGTTTATTTACAAACAATCTCAACAATCACTTCAATAATATTTTTAAAAAAACTAAAACATATTCATGCATTTAAATTTAAAACATCATATGCACAAAATACATTCCAAAACATATTGATGAATATGGAAATGTTCCTAAAAACATTTACAAGGAAAAAAATGCCTACACAGCAGCAATATATGAATTGGCCATAAGGTCACGAAACTAGTTCTACATCGCTTACCTACGACTAGTTACCCACTAGTTACAGAGCTGGTTCTACATCGCTTACCCACATTAGGATAATTGCTATACATTGATAGTTGCGGAATTGGTTTTACATCGCTTACCCGCAACTAGTTAACCATTAGTTACGGAGCTGATTTTACATCACTTACTCGTACTAAGTTAACCACTATATATTAGTAGTTAAGGAGCAGGTTCTACATCACTTACCTGTAACTGATTAAGCACTAGTTGTAAAGCTAGTTCTACCTCGCTTACCCACAATTGATTAACCATTAGTTATGGAGCTAGTTTTACATCACTTACATATATTAAGTTAACCATTATACATTAGTATAATAACAAGTTTAAAACCTATCGGTATACCATAGGCTAAAAACCATTTGCTTTTTATCAACCAATAACATCATCTCAATGTAAACTTAAGTCATATCATATTTAACTTTCAAACTTCAATTCATATATTGCTAAAACATAAACATACACTAGCAATATTCACATAAAACTCGTAATCAATATTCACTTCACCATAGAATAGAAGTCATTTTCATAAAATCAATTTAAAGAACACTCACTGTTTTGCAAACTTATCGCCAAACATACTCACGAGTTCGGTGCCTCTCTTTACCTACACAAATTGCATTTCACTTAGGCATTTATTTCCAAATTTGAAAATAAGACATAAAACTATAAATTTGGTTTAATCGAATTTGAGATTAGTATTTAATCGCATAACACAAACACTGATTGTATTTCCGCTTACTTCCGTAAGCTAACCTATTGTTCTCTGTTTCCAAATATAACTTCTAAAGTCACTTAAATACCATATTTTACCAAGTATCATCTTACCAATTTCTTCAAAACACTATCTGACTCAATTTAATTCACCATATCATTATCATACATGATGGGTCACAGTTATGACCCCTATCTAGAATGCATACCTCCACTTATTCCTAAATTTTCACATCGTATATATTCACATTAGGATGTGAGGTCTTCTAGAAATTTGTCCCCCTATGTCTTTAGTTTTCATGTCATAAAAAATCAGGCCATTTGAAATTCTAAAGCAAGAAACATGCACCAAACATCATAAGCTACTCTAATAAAGATGCAGCATCAGATCACCATTTTCAATCTCAAATTCCAATATGATTGAACCAGAATTAGATCAGGATCTCTTTATGCATTTTAATCACTATGTCTTAGGTTTCAACTCCAATTGAAATCACCCAATTTGGAGGTCTATAGGCTGATTTGTGGCCAAAACAATAGGACTAGTTCAAACAAACCTAAGACAGAATTCTACTACATGTTATTCTCTTGTCATATTCAATCAATTCCATTCAAAGAAACAAAAAAATAAAACCAAGGAACCATTAATCTTAAACACATTCATACCATTATAAAAACCCAAAAAAAATAAAAATTTAAGCTAGGAAAACTCACCATGTTTTCCTTCTCCAATCTTTTGGGTAAATGATGAACACTTATGTTTGATCAAGGTTCTCTAAATCTCACCCAAAACCCATCAACAACAACTGCATCCTTCTTTTCTTTCTCCTTGGCTGAACTTCACCTTGCTTCTCTCTTCTTTCTTTTTATTTTTTGGTCACTCACAGGTACACCATTCACTCTCATGGTTCTCACCAAAATGAAGCAAAATGTTGCTTTTATACTCATTTAATGGATTATACATGTAACCTTCCTATTTGTCATCACTAATGACTCATCAGGCACATGTCACTATCTCATTAGTCATCTCTAATGACTCATCAATCCACTAATATCATGTAAAAAGACCAAATTGCCCTTTAATGCATTTAATTGATCAATTAATTGAATTAAATCTCAAAAATATTCTACAACCATCTTATCATCAAATTGATTGTGAAATACTCTAATTAGGGTCAATACTTATTGATTGGATGCTTTAAAATTTTTTGAATGGGTTTAAAATCATGAATGCCCATTACTTTCTAAAAAGGGCATTTTAGTTCTAAATTTTCAAAGCTCCCAAAACCCATCCTATCACACTTATTTTCAATCTGTTTCATTATCATTGGACTCTAATACTTATTCTAGATAATTTTCAATATTTCGGGTTGGGGTCCCCAAAAATTATTATTCATCCAAAAATACTATTCATCGAACATAAAAATTTATTGTCAATGAAAGGAAAGGATCGGGATTTTAAATTACTCCTTTCTTGTTTCCCCACTTCTCTATTACCTAAAACCTTTTGGGCTGTGTTTTAGCTCAGTTGCAATCTCTCTCTTCAGTTTTGAACAATCTCTTTTGTGGTATCTCCTCTTTTAATGTCCACCGCACCTAGGGGCATTTGATTTTTTTTTATTATCCTCTTATTATTCTGGCATCTATTCTTTACAAATTTTGGTTTTCTTTATTGATTTATTCTAAATGCTTTCAATATGGCATAGTATGATCAAAGGTTCCTAGTCATGTTCCATATGCATTTGCAATAATTATCATTTGTTATAATATGTATAACATATTATATTCATACATTCCATTTATATTCCATTCACATATGAAATTAACATTATATTTTTGTTTGTTGTATAATACTAGATGTATTATCATCATTTATGTGAGGGGAAATAGGTTTACTAAAAATAGGTTTTAGTTGTGGTTTTCCAATGTTTATTGTTTATTATTGGTAAAGGAGATTGAAAACTATCAAATTCTACATTACTATCTTGTTTAAACATATTAATAGTTTATGAGTTTACTTATTAAGAGTTACTAAAGTTTATCCTAGCGTGATTTCTAGTTTTATTGTCCGTTTTTATGTTAAATTATTTAGGGTTTGTAATGAGAAATATGGTGAATCAAAGATAATAACTTCTATTTAGTGTTTTAGAAAATTAAAATTCATTAATCATTCCAAAAATGGAAGTACACAAGAAGCATCAAATAAGATAGAATTAACTAACTGTCAGCCCATTATATGTGGGAGGACTACAAAATAGATCTATTTACTTAGCCATTAAAGAGCATCTTCACTAAATGTCTAGCATTGAGCCTTTGGTGCAAATCCTTCTATGTTTATTTAAGCTATAAGGCTCCACTTCTAGTTTCTTCTTCCCAACCAATAATTTATATGATCATGTGATGCATGATTTTTATAACAAGGAATTGGTGCAACCATTATAAATGAAGTGTCATTATGTGGTCCCTGATATCCTTTACAAGCTCCAATATAAAAGCATTGACTAGCAGGTCTTGATTATGAAATATTCTCTTATTTTCTTCAATCCAAATATTGTGTATTTTATAAATAAGAGAAATATTCAACTCCATTAAGTCCTTTTTCCCATTGTTGATGTTTATTAAGAACTAATTATTTAATTCATTCAGGCTAAAGCCATTAGAAAATATTTTGCAAAATGATTGAATAAGAATCTAAACTTGGATAGTAAATCTACAGATGAAGAATAGATGAATAATTAATTCAAGCTCTTCATTACATATGAAACATGTTATAGAGATATTCCTAAAGTTTTTAAGTTTATTAGTGGTATTTAACCTTCCTTTAAAAGCTAACCAAAGGACTAAGAACTTTTAGGAGCATAGGTTCTGATCAATTCTTTATAAGAAGAATTTGAGAACTTATCATAAGTGTGATAACTCTATTTAATGTTATTATACTACTTAAGATTTAGTGAAATCTAAAAAGATGATCCCTTATGATAAACCTTAGTAAGAGTTTCAGAAGCAAGTGAGAGTTGCTTAAGACTTGACCCATAGAGGCATCGTGAGGATATTGATCTTATAGGTTATAAGATCTATCTAGTTACTTAAGGTCCTAATCTTGACAATTTATCAAGCCAAAAATAGGTATGATTAACATTACCTATATCTACTAGGAAAAAGGCCTTATCTTTTCCTTCATCTTTAGCAAGCTCATTATTGTCTAAGATGAATTGTATTTTAGAGCAATAAACCAAAAGATTTGGTTGTTTAGATAATAAGAGTGAACCCACTTAACCCAAAACACTTGCTTATCAATGAAAAATATGTAAATTCATAGCACCTTATTTGTGAGTCATAGTGGTATAATTCCTAATTCCTTTACTCTCTTGGAGAGAAAATCTCTCATCATTTCAGGCCAAAGGAATTGCACTATGAATATTTCAATTTTTTTGCTATGTTTGAAGGGATTAATAGGGGGCAAGACCAACAAATGTGTAAGCTATTAATCATAAAGTTAATCAACTAAAAACTACCAGTAAGAGATAGGCTTTTATTACACAAATATGATAACTTCTTTTAAATTTTCTCAAGTAGAGGACTAAACTCACCAGTCAATGGCTTTTTAGATACGACAGGGATCCCTAAGTAGGTAAAAAGCATGCTAACCCAACCAGGAACTTTAGGTGAGGGTCTGGCATATAAATATGACCTACGCACTAATGACATGGGGATTAGTTATTGGTCGAAAGTTTATGAAATGATAACCTATATTACGTTATAATAAATAAAAAAGAAAAAGAAGCCCTAATCAAATCAAATTAGAAGAAGCTCAAGGCAGGGCATGACAAGGCATGAGGAAGAAGAAAGAGAGTGTCGTCCAAGGTGTGGTGTTATTATTGTGAAAAGGGGTGCAACATTAGAAAGCTAAGCATTCCAAATGCCATGTGTGTCATAACAAGCTATTTACTACCGTGGCATAGCAATCCACGTCCTCCAAGTCCATAAAGAGGCCATCACTTAGCATATTTCCCTATAATCTCAACCCTTAACTTTTTTTAAAAAAACATTGTCAATTAATAATATTAATATTTTATGCTTTAGGTTTGTTGAAGATGATCTCTTTGATTTAGGGTACCCAATGCCAAGTTTGGAAAGGAATTTGCTACCATTGAAATGTATGGAATGCAAGGAATCCCATTGTCGTTTTAGCTGCTCATCATAGAGATGATGGTTAGTGACTTTGATGTTGTTTAATTTTTCCTGATTATCCTAGTTTCATTTTGTTATTTTAAGAACATAAGCAAGTCTCTCTAGATTTAGTCTAGCTTATGTGTCTTTGACTTCTAGCTCATGTTTGTTATTTTGGTGCCCAATTCCAATTTTAACATATGGGCTTCTTTATTTATATCAATCTAAATTACCTAATCAAATTAATTTCATAAGGAAGTGAAGTTAATTTATATCTTTTCTTTTTATAACAGTACCTTTTGTGAGTTTATGTTAGGGTTACGAATACTGTACCATACCTATTGTATCAACTAGAAAATGGTATGTATCAAGTAATTTTGTACTGTGATTTGGTAACTGAATTGCAATTTTTAAAATATTTTGGACTAAAATGTAATTTTTAAAAAATTAACCCAAAACCTACATGACCCCCTCCCCACCCTCTAGTGCCTTTACACTCTTAACCTCTCATCTTACCTCTCACTCTCTGCCTCTCACTCACATCATAGTTGTAGTCTCCTCACCAGTTACCTCGCCTCACCCTCTCTCGCTTGTACAGTCGCCTCACCTTACCCTCTCTTACCTATGCAATCGCCTCCCCCTCTTTCGTAGTCTCACCTTTGCCAGGATCACCTTGGCCTCACTATCTCGTAGTCAAGAAAACAACCAACCACTCCTCTCGTCCTCTACTGCAATCACTTCTCAATCGTGAACTTGCTTTATCGAGTCACCAACACTATCCCAGTGAAGCCTTATCGACACTGATTAAAGCTGCAAACTTCAAGTCTCAAGGTTGCAAAATGTAAATTAGCAAACAATTGAAATGTGTGTGGTATACTTGAGCATTGATTAGTTGATTTGTGTAGGGTTGATTGTTAAATGTTGAGCTACTTAAGCAATTGTTGTGTATATGAGGGACTTCTATCTGTGAGTTTAGACTTTGCATTTTGGAAATTAAGGATAGCTAGATACTGAAATGGATAGATTGTTTTGTCAAAATTTTAGAAATTAAGGAATGAGATTGGGAATTTTATATAGAATTACAATATTTGAAATTTGGAATTTGGAATTTGCACGTGTTTTGTCATTTGTGTTGTTTAGATTCTAAAAATTGGGGATCAATCATTCAATATAAAATTGAAGTTTGGGTTGTTGTTTGAAATTTGAGAAATATTGAATTAAATGTTAGTCTTTATTATAAATTAGGTTATATATTATAAATTGAATATTGTGATATTAAAAATGGGTTAGTTAAATTAGGTTTAATTATGTGATTACACGAATTAAGTTAAAGATGTGATTTTATAATTGTTAGATATAATAACAAAAAATGAGTTACAATTATGAGTTTATAGTTAAGTTATATAATCATACAAAATGAGTTATAATTACAAATTTATGTAATCATATAAAATAGGTTATAGATGTGAGTTTATGTTTGAATCTTACAATCACACAAAATAAGTTATATTTATGACAATGGTCACAAATTAAGTTATAGATATGACTTATAAGTTTATGATTAAATTATATAATAATAGAAAATCAGTTATAATTGCGATTTAGGGTTGAATTATGTAATCATACAATAAGGTTATACTTATGACTTTATAACAAAATTATGTAATTATATAAAATGAGTTATAGTTGTATGTTGTAACTTTATGCTTAAATTATGTAATCATACAAAATGGATTATAGTTATGAAAGTGTATCAATCAATGTATATATTTGAAATTTAGGTTTAAAAATATAAGAATTTCTTGGATATAATGTGCTTAATCATCAAATTTTCTTAAGGAATCATTTATATAAGTTTATGAAGGTCACTTACAAGTATATATCATATGATTATTAAGAAACCGTTGTTGCTCTATTTCTTCCTGTTGCTATACACAACTTGATTTTGATATGAAGTTATTAAGTTAATTTTAATATATTTCTTCATTTATTTTTATAAATAAATAGAGGAAAATTCTAGTACACTTGATAATATGGTTGTTTCAAGTATAAGAAGATTCGATGATCCAGCTTTGGCTCATACTAGATTGATTTTTGGAATGAAGAACCATATTATTTTTTTGCATTGTAACAAGAATATGAAAGGTCAGGATCACCAGATTAAATAAGTATTTAGTTGGGTTCAAAGGTGATGTGAAGCCTTATAAAAAAGTGAGTTATGATGTGAAATGACAAATGAAAACTTTCCTTGAAGAGTATCGACATGAGAAACATGTAAGGCAAAGCTCGAAATTAGTAGTGGAAGTTCTTTTGTTGGTGTTTAGGATGATAGTGAAGATGTTAAAGGTGTTAGGAATCCTATCCAATAAGAAGGAAATGTTGCATATGATTTTTATAAAAGAAGAAGACAAGTGCCTAACTTTTTGCACCATTAACAATTCCTAGAGCTCAACCTTTGACCTATAGTGCCTCACAATCTAGAGAAGCAGCTCATAATGTGGACATGATAATGATTAGATCGTGGTCTGATTAGTGTATAATAATTTGTGCTACCCACACTTATTATTATCAGCCTATGGTGAATGCTATTATCTCTTTGAATCCAGGATGGAAAGCTCCTTTAATTGATGACTATAGAGGTAAATTTCTGAGCAACCCTATTTATGAAATATAAAGGTATTTGAATAAAAGAAAAATGACTTTGACTATTTATAGGTATTCAACCATATATGATGGTTGAACAAATAAAGGCATGAGTCTATCATTTATTTTTTTTTCTTTATTCTACAAAGGGAATAATTTTTTAAAGTCTATTGATGCATTTAGCCTTGTTAGGAATGTTGATAATCTATTTCAGATATTTGATAAAGTTGAGAATGAATTTCAGCTAAAAAATATTGTTCAGTTTATTGCTAATAATGATTCTACATATAAAGCATATAGAAGAAGATTGAAAAGTAAGTATAACTATTTTTATTGCACTCCTTATGCTGCACCTGGCATTAACTTGATGTTAGAAAATATAGAAGATACTAGGCATGTTACTATTATTGATGACACTGTGCAGAAAGCAAAAAGGCGACCAAGTGCACAGGTCTTGAATTTAATGAGAAAGGAGTTCACCAATGGTAGGAATTTACGTTATTTTATGGTTATACGATTTTTAACTAATTTCTTATCACTTTAGTATTTTATTCTGATGAAGAAGGAGATGAGACAAATGTTTATAAGTGATAAATGAGTTGCATCTCAGCATGCTAGGTCTAATACTAGATTGGAGGTTCTAGAATTATACTTAAAGATATTGAATTTTAATCTCAATGTTAATTTTTCATTCAAGTTTGTGAACCTTTGATGAGGGTACCTTGTCTGGCTGATAATGATGAGAAGGTAACAATGGGTTATTTGTATGATGCCATAGAGAGGCTGAAGGAAGCAATCAAGTCCAATTTAAAAAAGACCTTCTTTGTACACACCTTATCTTGCAGTCCTCAGTGAGAAATGAGAAAGACAAGTTTACTCTCCATTTTTACAGCCGGGACATTTTTGAATCCTAGTGTTTATTCAGACTAAGTTTTATATAAAAAAATATTGAAGTTAATAGGAAAATGATATTAATTATTACAACAATCATTACCCCTAAGATAATGTAAGATTTCTTAAGTTCACAAGCGGTGATTTATAAGGATGCTTCTGGTAATTATTGGATGCTAATTTCTATAAGTTAAAGTGACAAACTTAATCCAGGTATAAATGTTTTTACTTTTGTTACTTGTTGAAAATTAAATCATCACTTTTTTTTATAATACTACTTTTATTGTCTTATAGTTGCTTAATGAGACCAATTCTTAAGTAGTGTTCTATAATTGCTAAGGTTTGTAATTCAAATTATAAGTCAATTTGTAAGTACAACATAGTGTGAAAGAAATTAAAGTACATTTAAATTCATCTATTCCAAGAAAATGAATAGATTGGAGCACATACGATTGAATGACTTAATCTTTGTTTGATCTAATTTAAAGCTTCAAGAAATGTTTGTTACTTGTAATTTATTAATAATTTAATTTTATTTATTTACTAGGACTTTTAATAGAACATGTAATTCTATAGATCTAATTTGCCTTGACTGTATCGATCTTTGACAGATTGAGTTTATAAGGAATCGAATTTAATAGATGAGATTGACTTGGAAGATAATCTTATATGAGAAAATATTGACATTTCATTTTGATGCAATGAATTTTAATGATGGTAATGATAAGGCTCCTCTTAATGATGATAATTTCATACCAAATAAGAATTTTAGTCAATGTGATGTGAGCGATTATTTAATTGAATGAAGTTTCATATATCTATTTTTCCCCTTCTTTTAACTTCATTTATATTTTATGCATATATTAAATTCTATATATGTAATATAAATATAATGGTAAATATTTTTGTTTCTAGTTTTATTTCTAATTGATTATTTTCTCAGCATGAAATCTCTTTTTGTATATTGTAATAGTTAGAGAGTCACGGATATTTATTATTCTTTTCATTTTATGTTTTGAATTTTGATATAATTATTATTTATTATATGATAAAGTTGTAATATTTTAAATACTTTGTATTGTTCTTAATTTTATATTTGTATGATAATTAAATAATTTTTCATATTAATTGTGATAATTATTTATATATAAAATATGCAAAAAGTAATATTAATAATCATAAATAGAGTTTTATTTTTAAAATTTTATTATTATGATTTTTGGAGACATGGTTGATGTTAAATTATAAATTGTACATTGCAATATATCAAGGGAATATTTTGTAATTTTAAAAAAATTAGAGATGATTTTATAAATTTAAAAAATTACCTAAAATAGTACCTAATATTGAACGATGCTAGTATAGTACTGTACTCAAATTAAATATGACATTGCTACGGTTATAAGATTCATAACATTGGTTTGTGTATCGAGGGAACTTAAATAATCATGTTGTATGGATCTTTTAGATGGCGAGACTCCGTCAAAAGCCACCGTATCAAATAGACCAACAACCCGAGGTGTTAGTGGTGTGATGTCGGGATCTTTAGGCATTGTATATCCCCCACAAAGTCTAGGTGTAATGTAGCCAATGTATGTTTCTTCGTACATTTCTTCTGCAGCATTGGTCTTATTTACTCTAATAATACTCCTTTGAAAGCTAAGTTGTTTGATTTGCTTATCCATGGTTTGCAAAATATGAATTTTCCATATGATCATTTTCTTTTGCATAGTTATTGTAAATGTTTTAAAACAAATTTGTCGGCCTCATTGCTACATTTAGAGTTCTACTGTTCCAGTTCCTCCTACTGTTTGGCCAGCACCTCCTCGTCCTCATTTCCTCAGGAACCTGCAGTTTCAATTACTCTCCTGCTCCAATGGGATATGCGCAGCAGCAGCCAGCAGCTATTTCCTGTTTAAAATGCTAGGCTACCTTGCCTCCAACTCCATCACTTGCATTTCAAACTTTACAAATAACTCCACCTAGACTTTCAACTGTCACACCACTTGTTCCTATGTCACCACCTTTGTTTCCTGTTGCTAACGATAGCTTGTCTCAAAGTTCAACAATTTTTGCTCCTCTACCTCCGAAAAGTATTCTTCCTGCGGAAGGCTAAGGGTTCATCAGATGTTCATCTAGAGCTAACACTTCTTTAACCAATAACTACCACATTCCACTTATGCCTGCTTTTACTAATTACAACTTTTTGATACATGTGACTAGACTCAAGTGGAATTGTTTTGCTGTTAAATATTGTCATGTTCAATTAATGTAAATGTAAATTTTCAACATGCCTTAAATTTTTAGTTCTTTCTTTGTTTGTAACTTCTGTTGTAATAAGGTCAAGTAGTTCATGTGATTAGTTTTATTCATTAAGTTGCTTTGCTGAGTGCAAGTTTTACTCAGTACACACTAAAACATAAAATACCTGTAAGTGAAACTTTAGCAGATTCTCATTCGTCTGCCTTTGGACCAAGTACTGGTAGTCCCTACATTGGGCCATCCCCTCTAATTGCAAACAAGGCCCCCACTACCCAACCTGTTGTTACTGAGGTCTATTTAGTTTCGGATAATGAGGCAATGTCGATGGTAGGTTGTTGATGTTTATAAGATCTTTCCTCATATTTCATAGATTCCCTTGTAAGTGTAGCGATTTAGAACTTTTGCAAGACGAAAGAAGAATGTCCTTGCCGAGGTATTTGGTGGATGATTTCTTCCATCTTTCTCATTAAAATACCTCCTACAATGACAGTCAGTAAGAAATATGTTGATACTAAGGGCATGTTTGGTTCACAGGAATAGAAGAATAGGTATATTTCTAAAATTTTCCTATTCCTCTGTTTAGTTAGATAAAAATGTCAGAATACTTAATCCTAAGATTAGGTATTCCTCAATTTTTAGGAATAGCTAAAGATCATCAAAAGGT
>JANVCQ010000005.1:42577911-42603286 GCA_025531925.1 Erythroxylum plowmanianum | reverse complement strand
ATGCTGATATTGTACATCGTATTAGATCAGGCTGGACCAAATGGCGGAGTGCATCAGGGGTTTTATGTGACAAGAAGATTCCTTTAAAACTTAAGGGAAAATTTTATAAAATGATGATTCGTCCAACCATGTTATATGGGGCTGAGTGTTGGTCTATTAAACGTAGGCATATAAGACAGTTGTTGGTAACAGAAATGTGTATACTTAGGTGGATGTGTGGCTTTTCCAGGAGAGATAAGGTTAGGAATCGGGTGGTGAGAGAGAGACTACGGGTAGCCAGCTTTGCTGACAAGTTGAGAGAGACTAGGCTTAGGTGGTATGGGCATGTGCGGAGGAGGCCCTCCGACACTCTAATACGAAGCTGTGAGGGCATAACACTTAGTAACTATAAGAGGAGGAGAGGGAGGCCGTACAAGAACTGGCGGGAAGTGATCAAGGCAGATATGTCAGAGTTGGCCCTTAAGGAGGTAGTTGCTCAAAATAGAAAAGTTTGACGTGATCGGATAAGAGTAAAGGATTAACTGTTCCAATTACCTATTCCCCTTACTTAGTGAGTGACAAAGAGGGATGGACTTTGTATACTATTAGGTTCTTGCAGATCTGATCTCCTTCAGGTATTCCCCACTTTTTTTTAATGAATTGTTTTTGTATACTGCATCATTATTACATTGTCTCATTTGCATGCGGGTCCACCGGAAATGGCCTCTCTACTATGTCAGGGTAAGGCTGCGTACTATCGGACCTCCCCAAACTATGCTTCATTGCGGGATTTCAAATTGAGTGATAATGATGATGATGATGATGATTTGAGAAACTGTTTCCCAAGAATGTATTTAAAAATTAGGCCAGGATTCGATCTCGTATGTAGCAAAATAATAACCAAATTATTTCTATAGACTTCATAAAGCTAAAATTACTTCAAATTTCATATCATAATTAGCATATAAAATATAACAAAACATGAATTACAATTTGAAATTTATTCCAAAGCTTGATCATTGTTTGGTCGTTTCTCTCGAATCATTTATAAAACCTACTTATAGTCACACAAATGTCTGGCCTATAATAGATCCACATAACATGAGAGAAATCTATCGTTATTGCAAAGAAGGTTAGGCAAAGAGTATTAGTTCTTTAGAACCTAAGCCTACCTATAAGATGTTTTGAACATTTTAGTAATTTAATTGAAATTAAATTCTAAAACTTTAATTAGAATTAAAATTAACTCTAATTAAATACTAATTATGTCCAAATAAGATTCAACATCTTATATTGATCCTTATTTATTAAATATCTCATATTTAATTATAAAGTTCCTCAAACTTTACAATCAAGTCCAACTTGATTAAAAACACCTTTTTTCTCTTCAACGTGCTCTTTATATGTTACTCATTAGGTTCTCAAATATGTTAGTAATTGATATAAATTATAACTCTAAATCATATTTAGAGTTAGATAAACTAAAATCCTCTAGTTATCTTGAATTCTCTAATTAAACAACTACATCCACAAATCATGATTAGTATCTAGCAATGCATCATAACTATCCAAATACTTAAGAATGTTGTGTAATTCAATCATTTCATCATACAATGTTCTGATTGGATATATAGTATAGAAATAATGTCTTTTCTATTTAAATCCAATTATGTTAGTTGCCTACCATTAATGATGGATTCAATTAATGAACTTAGAAAAATATTTTCAACGTATCATTTTCCCATGGCCAGGAATTTTATAGATCAATACTAATTGAGAATAATGAAACATTCTCCCTAATCGCTTTAGGTTAATGAATCATGTATTAATCACTCAACTATCTCCATATAGTTTATGTTATATCCAATGACTATCGATTGAGCTATCATTGGCTATAATAGGTCATAAATAGTATCAAAACATAATAGTCCTTATATCAGATAACTTTAGAAATCTCAAGCCAAATGATCACCTATCTAATCATCACTATGAGAATTTTCATAGACATATAAGTAATTTTTCAAAATGGAATTCTCTTATAGGATCAGTTTAGTAAATTTGTTCTCTAACAAGTACCCACACTTTTATTTAAATATTTTTATACTTTAGTCTATAAGATTAACTACTTCCTTTATAAGGAAAAACATATTATTTGTTTGTCTTTTTACACTATATTAATTTCTAATTTTAATAAAGTAATGATTAGGAACAATTTATATATATATATATGTGTGTGTGTGTGTGTGTGTGTAATATGACTCTTATAATTATGGTCTTATCATAATTTTATTAGTAATGTATATTTATCACATGTACTTTATCATATATATATAACATGTATAAGATAAAGAATGTCTTTAAATAATTATGTTACTAAACTATAACCAGTTAATTAGCTATAGATCATACACCAACAATCTCCCATTTACATTAAGACAATTGTTTAAGTATCTTATTCAATATTACCAGTGGAGGAAATAGGAAGAGTTTGTTTATTACCGACAATCACTTAATTTGGACCATTGTATGGGATTTCAGATTCAACAAGATGAGGATTTGGTGTCATATGATTAGTAGCATCAATGTCGGGAAGCCATTCAATGAGAGTGCTAGAGGAAGGATTTGAAGAATCTTGAATATTTAATGCAGTAAAGGCAGTGGAAAGATTGGTAGGGTCAGGTGGAGGGTAGTTTGAGCTATTTCAAGATTCAGAATATATGAACCAACAGTGAGCTACAATATGTTTCCATTTCTAACAAATCTGACATTGGGTAGGAGGTTTATTTGGGTAATTGGGCTACTGGGTTAAATGAGTGGGCTGGGTCTGGTTTGAGCTTATGTAATGGGTTGGAGAGTGTGACTCATAGGTGTACGGGCTTGTGGGCTTGAAGGTGTGAGTGTTGTTGTGGGGGGGTTTGCTGGAACTGAAGAAGTGATGCGGCCCATTGCTTGTCTGACGTTGTCCACTGAGTCCATTAGGGTTGAAGGAACGTGAGAATGAGTTTCTTCGTCCTCGCCCTCCTCTGTTGCTGCCGCGTCCATTTGTGGGTTGAGAACTTGCAAAAGAGACAGCAAATGCAACATCTCATAAAATAGAAGAATGAAATGACAAGAGTCGTTGCTTGTGGACAAGCAGTTTAGCTTGAAGATCACTAAAAGAGACAGGCGATTCTCGATGCTCAATTGTCATGATGAATGATTCATAGTCTGAAGGTAAACCATTGAGAGTGAAGAGGACAGGGTCTTCGCTTGAGATTGAGTCGCCAATAGCAACAAGTTCATCAGCAGTGTTGGAGACTATAGCAAGAAAGTTAGTGATCGAGAGATCCCCCTTTTTTTGGGTATGAAGCTTGCTTCGAAGTAAGGAATGTTGAGAGCTAGACTGTTGCAAGAAATGTCGTTCAAGAGCTAACCAGAGATCATGAGCAGTAATGCATCCAATGGCAAGTCGTGCAGTAGAGCTGGACAGGGAGACGATGAGGAAGCAATATACCAGTCGATCAAGTTTTGCCACTTGGTGTATTCAAGAGACACATCACCTGGAGTTGTAGAGGGTGGGAGAATATTACCATTAACGCATCCGACAAGGTTAGAAGTAATAAGAATAGCTTGAATTTGATTGTGCCAAATGAGATAATTGGATGAGTCTAATTGTGTAGTTAAGAAATTTGTGATTTGGTTGAATGACAGAAGGGGGAGAGGTAAGGTCCGACATTGTGATCGTTGTGATAGGTGTTTGTTGTTTCCGCTGTGTCTGTTAGGTGTTTGATGAAGAATGATTGTCTGTAGGTAGTTTTATTTGCAGGATGTTGAGCGGGTGTGGCTGAACAAGATGAAATTTTTTATGGCTAATGTATCAGCTATGCTACCATGAAAGAATAGAAGAAGAAGAAGGCAATTTGGTATGTAAATGTATTGTACTTTCTTGTGTATTGCTGAATAGCTTGTACATGTATTTATTCAAATTTTGATATATGATAAGATTACATGAGATACATGAGATAAAATTAAATGAGGCACATATCATACCTATGAGATTACATTAAGATCATATCTATAAGATTGCATGAAGATCATATGAGGATCTGAATATGTTCATCACCTTCTTTAGTTTAACACTTATGTTGAGTAATAGGGTATTATGACAATAAATATATGGTTTCACACAGTGTTAATAAAGGAATATCTCTCATTTCCTTTTAATAGTATAATCTAAGTTTTGAATGAAGTTAAACTTTGTTTGTTGATAAACTTAATTTTTAAATTTAAAAATTTTCGAGTATTGGTAAATTTTTTAAAATTGTATGTTGTTATTTCTTAACTAATTAACAATCCTATCATTAGTTATTGAATAACTAATTTTTGACACCGCCATCCAATTGTAATTCCTTTATTATGTAGGGGTATTTGGGAAATTACAAGCCTAAACTCTTGTATTTTACAGGTTATTAATGTATACCACCACTCCAAAGAATAAAATTTCTAGTTTAAAATATCTTCTTCTTTTTTTTCAGTTTCGTCAATCCAAGTTCAATTCTATATGATGAATGTGAATCAGTTCAGTACCTTGGCCCGTGTCTGACAACCATGCTAATCACCGTTTCTCCCAAAACTCAAGTTTAAGAACTGGAGGTTAAAGCTAGTTATTGAGCGGCGTGCCAAACCGGATCTTGATGGATTTATAACGGCCCAGTAACTAAAATCCGAGCTTATTACGTGTACATTTTGTTGTTGTTGTCGCAGCTCCAACATGACCATTCATTTCCCTGAGATGTGGTTCCTTTTATCTGCAAACAACTAGTAAATTGCAATGCTAAACCCTTGTAGCTTATTGTATGCTTCCTTCCGAACTTTGTACTGTTCACAAATGAATACGTTTTTCAACTGTGTCTTTTCTTAAGGGGACTCGATATAATGACTGTTAAAATCAAGTGATGCATTTACTATTTGAAATCATCAGCTTCTTTTAGCTCCCACAGAAGTTTGCAATCTTGAAAAAAAAAAAAAAATGTGTATAAACTAACATCCAATGTTTTTCTATTAAACAGAAAGCAACAAAATGTCAAATGGGACTCTTCCAAATAGAAATATGAAGGTGGGGTGGGCCTCGAGAAAATAAGTCACGTGACGCAGTAGTGAGTGGCGTCGCGTGCCCGCGTGCCTTGCTTTATCCTACGTGGGCAAACCTTTTCTGGTCTCGACAAAAATGAGTTAAAGAGGATGGGACCCACTTCAGCTGCCCTGTCTCTTCTGATCCAAAAAAATTTTTAAAAATATGTTTGTTTATTATTAATGTGGAGTAAGGGTTTCTGAGTTCTGACACACCCAAACTAAAAAAATTACTTTACTGACAAATGTGTCAGTGACGTAATGTTTCCCAGTCATCATGTGAGAAAATGGGCTCTCATGTAGATTAAATTACTTCTGTAAAATCCAGGACATGTTAGATGACGTGGACGGCCAATGTAGGGTCCCACAACTTAAGATCCGTACGTAGGAGCTGTTTGATCCAAGATTGTTTTTCTTGGCTTGTGGGCTATGTGCTCTTCTGACTCCCCTGACCAAGTCTTCTGTCCAATTCGCAAGGTGTCCACTTAGAAGCCTCGTTAAACTAGAACGCCTATAGTACTATTAAGTTCTAAACAGGTTCGGTTTTCCATTCACTAACATTTAATTTCTACCTGCCATGTCGGAGGTGCCAACTGACATGATAATTTTCAATTAAATTTCTGAATTCATCAATCATATATCCCTTAATTTTAAATTAACTTGTTTAAAATATGTTATTTTTAAAACAAACATTGGTGGGGTGGGGCGGATACATATACATGGCGAAGCAGACGTTAGATAAGTACTTTATATGTAATAATAAATGCTAGAGAAAATGGAATAATAGATGTGTCGGATTAAAGCTGTGAGGAGTTTGAGACAACTAAGTAACTAACTACATCGTGAGCATGACGTCCTCTTGTCTGTAACTGTAAGTACTCACTTTCGTCCCTACAGTCTCCGCAACTTTTCTAGTTATGCATACACATGGGATAGGTAATTTGTGTCAACATGGTTTGTTATACAACCCTCGTGCACATATCACATACTGTTTTGACACGGCTTCAATCCGGCCGGTTCGAATCTGATGTTAGTCTACTTCAAAATTTTTGAAAATTAAAAAGCTTGGAAAATTTAAAAAATTTCCGGTTTTTTTTAGTTCAAATCAATGGTTTAAATTATTTTAAATTTTAATTTAAATTCAAATTTTATAACATCTAAATTCAAGTTGACCTAATTTGTTGTTATATATAATTTTAATTTAATAAAATTCCGGAAAACACTTTAAAATAATTCAGGTTATTGGTAGAAAAAGAATAAAGATGAAAAAAAATTTGTTTTTATGATTTAGTATATTTTTAGTTTTTTTTACATATAAAATTAGTTGAACTGACTGAAAAGGAGAAGAAAGAATTATTTTACTCTTTAACAATTTTAAAATAATAATACACATATTTTATTAATTTTTAATCAAAATTTTTAATGCAATTAATTTTAAAAATAAATGTTTGTATATTTTATGAAGTACAAAATTTTATGTTGTAAATATGAAGCATTAAAGCTTTTGATAGATAGTATTTCCAATGTTTAATTTTGAAAGAGGGGAAAAAAATGAATAGTCACCTCACAAGCATTAAGTTGTATTGTGTAAGTTGTGATTGATTATAACTTAGTACCTAACAATGCCGAAAAAGAAGGGAAAACAAGAAGCAAGTCCAGGCAGCCAGTTGTTGTCTAGTCATCAGGACTTTCCTCGCAGTGTGTGTCAGGTTGATATTTTTCTTTCTTCTGGTCAGGGCCCTTCCTTATCCTTTGACCTCCTTCTTAGTCATCTGTGCTCTAAAATGGTTGATATGATTACAGCAAGGGGGAAAAGAATGCAACTTTTAGATAAAAGAAGGATTGAAAGCTCAAAGAGAAGAGACGCATAAGGCTTGTAAAACTCATCAAATCAAACTTATTGTCTTTTTCCTCAGTTATTCTTTTCCAGCTTTTGATCATGGTTCGGAGCCTGTGCACTGTGAAGGGACAAGGCTAGGAAGACAATAGACCATCTTGAGCTGAGTTAAGACGACTCAATCCAGAAGTTAACGTTGAAGAGTTAAACAAAGAGAGAGTGACAGCGAAGTTATGAGTAAGTTGGAGAATTTCTCGGAAAGTACGAACAAAACTAATAGGTGGCAGCAGGAGGCAGGAAGCCATGTGAGAAAAGTTTGGAATAGGGGACAAAAAGACTTAGCTAGGGCAAGCAAATATTGGAAGTTAATAAGGGTAAATATGTCAAGGAAGCTTTCATATAATTCGGCTTGACAGAGCCGTCACGGCTCACACCTTTAGTTCAGTTCCGGCTCGGGCTTGGACCACTCCCCGTTAAAAGCTTTCTACAAGTATAGTTGGCTAAATAGTTGAGATTAATCTTTAAATTATAAATAATTTTATTATATTCATTTTGTTCTGTGAGGTAAAAGGAATAGTCTTTACTGTGTCAAACACGACATTTGTGTCATTATCTTCTTATTGTACTTGTCTTAATAATCTTGCAAGGAAGGAATTCGCAGGGACATTTCTGTTCCTGTTGGGCATAGCTTCTAATGCCACTGACAATTGTCATATTTTCTGTTGAATGTCAGGACTTACTAGATACGATTACGAAACAAAGGTTATTTTGTAGAAACCGATTTGATTAATCAAATTGCTTGGACTTTGGAGCTTTTAAGTATTGTTGATCGATCTAAAGCTAAGTTAGTCATCGTATACGTCTGTTAAAGAAAAGCAAAATTAGAAGATGTGCAGGCGACAAGAATAGCAGTAACTAGATGATAAAGAGCTCTGTTCACAGGGCAAGGAGAAGAGAGTGTAAAAGGTTTGAGACATGAAACTACAAATGCCTTCTGAGCTCGGCTGCATTTTTTGTCGGCTTTAGTCTCTCCTCATTCTCTGTGTAAATAGTTACAGATGTCAATGGAAAGTTAAAAAAATGGAAAGTTAAAAAAATGGAAAGTTAAAGGTTAGCAAAAGGATATGTTCAGGCTTGTGTTTGTGTCACATGATATAGAGCTAGCTGTTCCTCTCAAAAGTAAAAACAATACTTGCGATTTCCAAGGCAAAAGTATTGTAGAGACTGCAGGTTATTGCCTACCTTCTCTTTGTGTGTATCTCTATCTGTGAAAGTTATACAATGATGTTATATATATATATATATATTATTTGTTTGTCACATTCAATTTTACCATCGGCTGTCTTTGTCTGATTTGTCTTTTTCTCGAGTGTGCCCCTAAGGCTTCTCCACTGGCCATAAACACACTCTCTTTCTACCGATCACTTCTTGTTGGGTATCTGCCAAAGTTATAAAAGAACCTACAGAAGTCCCTGCAAAAAGCTTATGCAAACTTTCTCTTCACATATTACCCAACACGCCAAACAAAGCCCTATTAAAGGCCCACCCAACCAAAAACAAGCAAGCAACCAAACTCAGTATTCTCTCTCTCTGTCTCTCTCTCTATGGACTTGCATCTGAAGCAATGGAGAAGCCAGCATCAGTCAGAGCAACATCCTTCTTCAAAGATGCCAAAACTCCTTGATTGCCATCAACCACACCACCACCACCAACAACATCAGCAGCAGCCACTATCAGCATCTTCTGCTCTTCCTTTGTTCTCACCTGAACCAAACAGCAAATTCAGTAACCTGTCAGCAATATCTGCAGACGCAACCACAGCTACCAACATCGGATTTCCAAGTAAAGGTTTCTTTCTTTACCTTTTCTTGCACACTTCTCTTTTCTCAAACTAACAACGAATACTTCCTGCTACTCAACGTCTCTTTCTTGACGGCCTTAATTTATTCCCTTCACCTTGCTTCATACTCACTTTCACTCTTTGTTAGGGTTTTAATGTTTCTTTTTGTTGTTTTTTCTGTTTATTAGGAATGGGAAGTCACTTTAGCTTATCTCAGTGGCAAGAACTAGAGTTGCAGGCTCTGATCTACAGATATATGCTGGCTGGTGCAGCTATTCCGTCTGAACTTCTGCAGCCAATTAAGAAGAGTCTTCTTCACTCTGCTTCATATATCTTGCACCATCCTCTTCAACATTTCTCTCATTATCAACCGGCCAGTAAGTGCTCATACTCTCATTTCCTTATTGTTTTTCATTGGTTCAGGTTTTGCGAGGTTTAAAGGTTGTTTCTTCTTCTACACTTAAAGAAAAGCTTTTTTTTTTTTGGGAAATGCGTGCCTGGGTTGGCCAGTTCTAGCTCTTGTTGGAAATCATGACCTCGTATAATTAAAATGCATGTATTTTTCTTTGCGTTTTGTACTATCAATTCTTTATTCTGCATATTTTCTTTAAAGTACAGTTGCCTTGAATATTTGGTCAAAGAAACACCTAAAAGAATGTCTAAAACCATTGATTTCAGATTTGTTCTGTTTAATTAGTTTTTATAGGTCATATATGATAGGAAAAATCCTGTTTATGATAACTTAGTTGAGTTTAAAATAACACTGACATTGTGGCAAATAGGTTACTGGGGAAGACTGGCAATGGATCCAGAGCCAGGACGGTGCCGGAGAACAGATGGAAAGAAATGGAGGTGCTCGAGGGACGTGGTGGCCGGTCAGAAATATTGCGAGCGCCACGTGCATCGTGGCCGCAACCGTTCAAGAAAGCCTGTGGAAATCCCCACCAACACCGCGACCATCTCTTCCAACGCGGGCGGCGGCGATGGACTCGGCGGTGGATGCGGTGTTGCTGCTTTCAGTACCATCACCCCTCCTCTTAGTGCACCATCTGTCGTAGGGGGTGTTAGTGGGACCACTTTTTCTTTTTCAGCGAAATCGCCTTCTGTTGATCTTCTTCACCACCTTGATCACAGGTAAAAGTTAGCTTCCTCCTTTCACCTAATTTACATTATTTTCAGTTTGGTGAGTATCTTTCCTTTCCTTTTCTTTGAAGCCAATCTTGTATATATGAGTACAGCCACGAATGTAAAATCTGGTATAGAGCACAAGCTTCGCTTCTGTGCTAGAATTCAACTAAGCAATTAGTCCGGGGTAGGGTAGTAGGACCCATGAAAGACTGTCGAGTATGTTGCTGTGCACAAACTAACCCTAACCATAGCTTTTGGATATGCTTTTCTTTTGATTATGCAATTTCACCAACAACATTTCGTATGTTTCCTTGTTGGGTTAAATAATCTTTTCTGAAATACCATATGTTGTTTCTTGTACAGTTCCTTAGATTCCAGAACTGAAACAAAGGGTCTCTTTGGACCCCAAAATGAGGTTGGTAAGAAACCAGATGGCCACATTTTGAGGCATTTTTTCGACGACTGGCCACGATCCGTTCAAGAACCAGAAAATGCTGGAAGTAACGCTCGTCCGATGAAGTCTGCCACTTGCCTGTCAATTTCAATGCCTGGAAACTCATCGTCGGATGTGTCACTGAAACTATCCACTGGCAACGGAGAGGAGGCAGGTTCCACTGGAGGCAGTGAAAGGGAGCAGCCACATCTGAACTGGGGAGCTGCCTGGAGTAACCACCAAGTGGCTTCCATGGGAGGACCTCTTGCGGAGGCACTAAGATCTTCCGCTTCCAACTCGTCGCCAACTAGTGTTCTACATCAGTTGCCTCGCTCCACTTCCGAAACTAGCGCTGTCAGCATTTGATTTTACATTTTAGTTTGCGTTGTACATGTAATTGAAGCATTCAGTTTGTTTTTATTTTTTCCAGATGATTGTGTTATTGTTATTATTTTAAACGTGCATGGATGTGGTTTTCCTACTTTAATTGGAACCTCTGATTCTTAATCCATCCTGTAATTTATTCATTACCCAAGATTAGTCCGAAGCAAACCCAATCATACAAGAATAACAACCTCTAAACAAGCAAACTACATAACTCAAAAGTCAATTAAGAACCAGGTTAGTAGCTCAAAGCAACAATGATACTACAACTCGTAAGAGCAAAAACACTGTTAACAGGTTTACAATAAAAGTCAAGAAATGAACCGGGTCGTTAATTTTTTTAAAAATAATTCTTGTCAATCTTTTAAAATAATTATTATAAAATTAAAAATATAAAAAAAACATCTTTTTTTAATTAAATTTAAACTTAAGAGTTGAAATCTGAGCCTATTTAATGGACTGGTTATCTGAAACCATATGCTGAAATGAACCTTTTTGAGACAAGACGATGCTAACTCCTAAGTGAGTCCTGTCCTTGTAGTTTAAGTCACAAGTGTTGTTACAATGACTGCCTCTTTGGCGACAATATTATCATAGAACTGGCATGGAAGATGGAACAACAGTGTCTTGATGCTCGTTTATAATTCGTAGTGTGTAAAGAAATTACAAGTCAATAAATATTTGTAGTTTAGTCTGAAATTTGTTTATCAGCACCAAAAGAAATGAATCCGTGGCTTTTTCCACTGTTGTTAATGGCTGCCTTTATGACACCCGATCAAAGAATCCTGGCTGTGGTATCCAAAAGCCTAAAAAAAGATGAAACAAGAGTGTTTTATGTATACTTGACTGTTTCCCAACTTTCTTTATGTATAGCACAGATATGAAGTTCCACTTGTGTCTTTATCTTTTTTGGTAATTAAGGTACTTGATACCGTAACCAAACACAAAGAAGAAGATCAGAACCCATCCAATATGGGCAATGGCAACCGCAGGCAGAAAGTCATAATCGAAACCCAAAGCTTCCTTGATGAACACATTCACTGGCACTGTCCCAGCTCCAGGTATGACCACAGGATTACTTTTATCACCTATTTGAGATGCCACAAGACCATATACTGTCCAAGACACCGGGTTAGCCCAGTAGTACCACCTCCACCATACAGGAATTTGCTGCAATCAACAACCAAATGTTATCAAGATAAGAGACAAAAATAATTCAGTGTAGGAAATTTAAGGCTACGTACCATCCTGGGAATGAGAAAGCCAGAGAACAAGTTCCATAAGGACAAGAAAAAGGACATAACAATGGCAGCAATTTGATGTCCTGGAGTCAGGGCCACGGTCATCAACCCATACAATGTGAAGTAAACGAAGCTTGAATATATGATGTAGTAAAACCAGAAGAATTTTGTAAGTTTCCACTCAAAGTTCATCATAGAGAAAAGCAGAAGGGCGTAAACGATAGTTTGGACTGCCACATAAATCGCCTCTATCGCCACCTTCAAAGATAAAAACAGTTCCTCAGAACTATGAACTTGTGCATGCCAATGTCGTATCAATTTCTTCATATTATTGAAATCAATTTGAATTAATCAGAGACGGATCTTTCAGGAATTTCCTTTAGATGGGAAGATGTAAAATTTGTAGCAGGTCCCTTTATGACTTCCTATTCAGAAGGGATAGGAGAAACTTCTCAAGGGATGACTACCATATTTACCTGAGCAAATGCAAAGACCAGTGAGGAATACATTCCAGCTGCTTTTTCACGATAGAAAACTGTTCTTTCAATCGCAACTACAGGCTGAACTGAGGCCGCATTGGTCGCACCAAGGAAAAGTATAACAGAGTACATGGCTCCCAAAATATTCATCACGTCCTGTTGTTTTGATCTGCATGCGGGATTTTTATTAGAGTGAAGTTGTCTACGATGATAGACTTTGATAAGAGAACATCAGGAGACTTACATCTTCTGTCCTTTGTCCCAGAAAATCATACCAAAAAGAAACCCGATAAATGTGGTCAGGAACAAACGAATGGCATTATACTCAGGATTTCTCCAATAGGACTGACGCTGTTTCCAGAAACAAGCTTTGATTTGTGTAATATAAGGTTGTGAATACTTGGTTGGGAAGTATAGATCATTAGACCCTGGCGTGGGGGTGCTTAGTTCTTTGATAAGTTCCTGATTCCTCCTGTATAATGTGGAAAATGAGTGGAAGAACTGAAAACTAAGCTCTTCAATGTATAATTAAGGTAAAAAACTTTTACTTATAGAGGGAAGAGTTGGCATAAATTTCTGCAAAATCCACATCTAGCTGGGACTCCATTGCAGGAGAACTGACATCAAGCATCCATGTTGCAGGGTTGATTCCATCCTTGATCTTAGGAACTCCCGGGATGGCCTGTGTTGAAATACCACAATAACATTAAGTCGCTTGATCTCAAGATTAATGATGAATTATAGCTAATCAGTATTTGGTGAATTGGAGACAAAAATAGTAAATAAGGATATGTTTACCTCAAAATATTCTACAAGCTCGTGCGAATGGTGTCCAAGAGGTCCAGCATAAATTACTTGACCACCTCTTTTCATCAGCAATAGCTGAAACAGCCAAGATATAAAGTTGAACAGATTCAAACAGAATACAGATATAAACATATACAAATGCCAACACAGACCTCATCAAAAGCTTCAAAGATGTCTATGCTAGGCTGATGAATGGTGCACACAACTGTCCTCCCTGTATCTACAGTATTTCTTACAGTACGCATAACAATGGCAGCAGATCTGGCATCAAGTCCCGAAGTGGGTTCATCCATGAAGATAATTGAAGGGTTGGCAACCAGCTCTACAGCTATCGTTAGCCTCTTCCTTTGTTCTGTTGATAGACCATTCAATCCTGGAAGTCCAACCAATGCATCTCTAATGGGATTTAGCTCAACCAACTCCATCACTTCTTCAACAAACTTCTGCAGAACACATGGAAACAGAAAACTTAGTGTCATAGTAAACCACAAGGAGCTCATCAGAGGATAATTCCAGCAGCGGTGAAGTAGAAAGCATAAAACGTGAAACAATATCGCAACTTTCACAAACTTATTAATGTTTCATAATTCTGACGAAGCTAACACACCTTTCGAGTTTTTGTGTTAACATCTTTGAAAAGACGGAGCCAGGCTGAGAACAAAACGGATTCATAAACAGTAACATGTGGTGAATGAATGTCATTCTGTTCACAGTAACCACTGACACGAGCAAATGTTTCTTGCTTCTTTGGATAACCAGATATACTTATAGTTCCTTCAATATAGCCTTCTGTTTTCCTTCCAGCCAATACATCCATTAACGTAGTCTTCCCTGCACCACTTACACCCACCAGAGCTGTCAATATACCAGGTCTAAAAGCGCCACTAACGTCCCGTAGCAGTTGAAGGCGATTTTCTTCAACTCCTCGATTCTTCATTTCCTATTGCGGAAAACCAGATGCTCATTTCAATAGCATGTCTAGAAGAAGCACATCTTCTTCAATATGGTCCTTTTATTAATGTAAAGTTCAAAGTTCCTGATGACTTACGGTTGGCATATCCACATAATAGTTGACATGGCTGAAAGCAAGTGAAAGTGGTTGGAAAGGCAAAACCATCCCTCTTTTTGGTTCGTTATTTGGTCCAGCGTTTTCCAAGGAATTCCTCACTTCCATGTCAACCCCTGTAATTGTTCACAAAATTTTTAAAACATTCAGAAGATGATTTCAGTGGACATCTTTCAACTTTCAAGCACATGAACAGTGGGTTTGATTCTATAATTGTTTCTAATATACAAGAGGAAACAATTTCATTCATGAATGAAGAGTTCTAATGTTGGCTGAAAAGGGTTTTAGAATTTGCATGCAAGGAAGTGGTGGCATTGGCTTAAACCTTCTGTTCCATATAGTGCAGAAGTTGATTTCTGCTTCTTCTTCTTGTCATCATCATCGGCAATGACAAGTTTTGAATCGGAAAAAGCTGCAAGTAAAATATGAACACAGGAAATTTTGATGTCAGGTATCCCATTCATCGTCTGTTCCAAAGACGAGGAGACAGGAGGTGAAATAACTTACGATTCAAGTAAGTTAAGGCCGCAATGAATAATATGTTGAATAGAAGAGAAAAACCAAAAAGTGCTCCAACACAAATCCAAAACCAATAATCATCAGTAAAGAAGCCTCTCGATTTCAACAGGACTTTTCCAACAGTAGGTGCGTCAATCCTAGGATCTGGATTAGGCTGTGCATTACAGAACAGTTAGGACATAGAAACCAAAGCAGAGTTGAGATGAGTTGAACAATCTATAAAGGGTACTTACCGCACTCCATCTTTTGTCCAGAAATTCATTCATGACAATGGCATTTTGTCCGTACATCATTGGAGAAATATAATAGCCCCATAGCATCCAAGACTTAATGTCATCTGAAGCAGAGCAAGAAGATGCTTAATTTATAACCAGATATGGACAAATAGTTTCATCAATATATACTTGTTACTCGAATTAAAGGTATAAAGCATAATAAGGTGGAGGCTGATTCTCTTCTGTAACTACCAATGTGAACATGTATCAATGCTCTTTGATGTAGCCCAAAAAAAAATGATAAGGCAATGAATCAACTGCTTACTCTTGGCTATTACAAATCCTCCAAGAGTAAAAACTATAAGCAAGGTGAAAGTTCCCAGTGTGTTTGCAACAACTTGTGTTCTTCCAACTGCAGCAGTGAAACGGAAAAGGGATAGAGCCATGTGGTGTATACCAAAAAACGCCACAAACTGTCTGACAAGCCTGAGGAAGCAAAGGAAGACGTGTTTGAGTGAAGATGCTAATACAACATCAGTAAGATGAAAATTTTGAACTCAATTCACCTGCTAATAGATGGTGCAAAACCGATAGTGTAATAGGTTAAGACAATCCATATCAGTGATTCCACAAATGATAATGGGATTCTAAGCAACCAGATTGGCAATCCATAAGCCCATGGAGGATAAAACAAGAAGTCCCTTTGCTTATAAAACACAGGTAGACTGAAGACTGTCATTGCAAGTTCTGCCATCCCATTAAACATCACATTAATTAGACTGAAAAACAATGCTCCAAAGAACTTTTGCCCATCTTGCACCGTCCCAACTTTCATTTCTGTCCTTAGAAACACAGTGAAGGCAAATATTGACATGATTGTTATCTGGGACGTCTTGAATATATACACAAAAGAATTTCGTTTCATCAGCAACCACTCCCTTGAGAAACATGCCTTGAAAAGTTCCCAATTTGAAATCCCATACTTGCTTGTCACTAATGCAGCCGGATGAGTTCTTGATTTATCATAAGGATTGCTCAGATCTGATGCGAGCACTTGGCCTATATGGAATGAGCTGAAGCCTTGCACGAATTCGGAAACTGAAAGAAATCTATAAGGTTCGTCCTTCTTGTACCAATACTGTTCTTGGTCTTTCTTGGAAGTTACTTCCTGCAGGAAGTCAGCTACTCCTTTTCTTTCCGGGCATTTGAAACCCATGTATTCAAAGAATTCTAGGATATGATCACGAGGACCTTGATAAACAATCTGACCTTCTGATAGTAGGATAATGTCATCAAAAAGATCAAATGTCTCCGGTGCTGGCTGTAGAAGAGAAATAATCATTGTTACATCCATGATATGAACCATTTGCCTCGTGAACTTGCATATCTGAAATGTAGTTGAACTGTCCAACCCTGTTGATATTTCATCCATTAAAAGAACCTTTGCTGGTCCTATTAGCATCTCCCCTGCATCCATTTCATACATCGTTTTAATTATGCATCAAGAATATGGAAACCAGACAAATGAATCATATATGATTTCCATTCGGGTCTAACTGAACTTTACTCGTTCACTATGGGTTAGGACCAGCCTTTTGGCCAAGTGCTTGACCTTAGTCAGAGAAGAATACCTGTAGTCAGACGTTTTTTTTGTCCTCCAGATATACCTCTTATCATTTCATTCCCAACCGTAATATCTGCACAAATATCCAACCCCAGTATCTGTTGAAGAGTCTTCAGTTAGTCTACAGGTTTACTTCTTTAATGTGTGAAAAGAGTATTTAAGAAAAATAAACAAGATATACCATACTACTTGAAATGAATGTAATAAACCTTGAGGACATAATCAGTAACCAAATTGGTTTGTTGGCCTGCCATTGCCGCTGCTTTCATGAATGCATCAATCTCAGGGTCTGGTTTAATTCCTGCTTCTTTCTCTCGTCTCGAGAGTTCTGCTAGCATTTCGTATCGTGAGCCCACTCCTAAGCAGCGTCCAGAGAAGTCCAATGTCTCTCTGACTGTCATTTCTCCGAAGTGAAGGTCATGTTGGCTAATATAAGCACAAGTCCTCTGAGGAACAAATTCATTAAATTCATGACCACAATAGGTGATTCTGCCAGTAGCCTGTTCACAATGTCATTCAGAAACTACTAAGTCAGCTTAACTGGTATACAAAATGGGCCAGCAGCAAACAATATTCCAAGAAGCAGAAAATATACTTTCAAGTCATGATCGAGTTTTCCTGCCAGAGCTTGCAGGAGGGTTGTTTTCCCAGCTCCAGGAGGACCAAGAAGTAAAGTCATCCTGAAAAATAATCACATATTGGCAGAAAATGAATATAATTTTAATAGACAAGAAGTAGGCATAAAATTGATCCCCAAAAAAAAGAACATAAAACAAGAATGCTTTGATTAAAAAAATGCTAACTATAATAATCATTGGAATGAAGTGGTTGTGACGATTTAGTATGGATACCTCGATGGTTTGACAATTCCGCTGACATCTTGAAGAATTTGGATTTTTCTCTTTTTGGATGGAACAAGACGAATCAGTCCAAGAACATTCTGCCATAACATCCAAGTTTCAACTTTATTCATTAAATAACTAATCTTTAAGTTCTCAATATATATATATATATATATATAATAAAAGTTTGTCATCAGAAAAACCAAGAAGAAGATTGAAAGACCTCAAATGTGTTTAAAGTAGCATTAAGAAGAGTAGGAAGAGCTCTGCTCCCAAAGTACACTTTTCCCTCCACCGATAGATGCTCATACCGCACTTCAATCTTAGGAGTCTCAATCCCAACCCTACATAGAAGACTTCCTTTGGTACGTCATAATCAAATAACTTAACAAGAAACAAACATGAAGAAAGTTAAGCAAGCTTGTCAGGAAAGAAAGATAGAAAGCTAATGAAGAAGCATTTGCTGAAACTGACCTATCAGTTCTCTCTCTTACTCTCCTAAGAAACTTCTCATTATCCTCTTCAGCAGCTTTCAATATACTCTCAATCAAGTGTTTCCTGTCTTGCGTTCCAAGCTTTCTCACATCAATCTCATTTTGTACAACTTTTCCGTTATCCAACACGTTCATTAACACCCCTTTCCTCATGCGGTCGTATGTCGGCAACCGCTCAATCGCCGCCCACCGGAGCTCGTCCTCGTCCTCGCCCCGCCTCTCACTCCTGTTAAAGACATCCGACTGCGCCATCCATACATCCCGGAAGCTATTAGATGTCCAGCTCCGGCGACTCACCGATGCAAAGCTGCTTCGGTTGCTCACTGATCTCTCCGGATCATCTCCCGCCAAAGCTGCCGCCATATGCGGTGCAATCAAGAAATAAAAACACTTCTCTTTACGTAGTTTTAATGTAACTTCACTTCACGTAATATCACAATATTAGTAAACTAAGATTTTTCCGAATCCTTGGAGATGCAGACTTCACTAACTAAAGAATAACTATGAAAAAAAAAAGCCGACAAACTTGTAACCAAATCCTAGGCTGCCACTTCCGAACTATAACAAGAACCCTCAAACTACTGTAGCCTACTACCAAGCCGTTGGGGTACAATCTCGATCAGATCGAATCACGAGGAGTTCATTAAACGAACACGCATACATGTGCACAAACGTAACCACCATGAAAATCCCCGACGACCCGAGCAGCCGAAATCTTTCTCTGGCAGCTGAATTAATAAACAAAAGTGTCCAGCCAGAGACGACATATACTGTTCTCCAACAAGTGTAGGACCGATGGCGAAAGAGATTTAAATTAGTCACTGAGACGGCGAGGTAATAAGGACCGGAAAGTAAAACAGAAGAAGATCAGAAAATGAATGGAATGGAGCTCAATAAGTGCGAAGATTCTCTGAAAAGTGTGAAGTTGTAGTTGGACTGATCTCTCTCTCTCTCTCTCTCTCATATAGTATACGGGGTTTTTTGGAATCTAATTTATATGGTTTGCTTGTTTATTTGATATTTGACATTTGAATTTAATATAATTTCTGAGAGAGAGGGTTTGGTAAAGGTTGTCTCTAAGGGTTTACTTGCGAGTTACGAACATGTATGTGCACTCATCTGTTTGCATTGATGAGCCGAACAAATAGAGTCTAGATTCGTCGTTTAATTTTATAGTATTTTATTATATTTTATAAATTTTAATTATTTATTTATATAAATATTATGTATATTTCGCATAAATGAACGTAGGATCCATATAAATAGATAGTTAAAATTTATACGATAAAATAAGATATCATAAAATTGGACAGAAAATTCTATCAAAAAGAAATAAGTTGGCGTTGCAAAATGTCGGAGGGAAAGCATGAATATGGTTAGGGCAATGATTGTTATTGGATGATAGTTATAAAAGAATTGATCTTAATAAGATATCATAAAACTAGAAAGAAGATTTGTTTGGAAGAAATAAGTTAGCGTTGCGAAACGTCTTAGGGGAAGCATGGAGATGGTTACGCCAATGATTGTTAGTGGATGATATTTACAGGAGAGTCGATCTCGTGGCCCCTTGGTGCTCAGTCCTTACGTATTAAATTATACAATTTCCTCCTATCAGAATTCGAATAATAAGAAATTTTCAAAAACGCACGTTGCATAAATATATAACTTTAAAAAGAAGATTGTTTGCTCTTTAAAAAGACATTTTGTACAAAAATGTAAAATCATAATATATCAAAAGTTTATTCTCACAAAATTTATTATATTTAAAATTGCCTTTTCTATTGTGTTTAAAAATTACGTAGTTTTACCAAAGATAAGGTTGAATTCTAAGGATAGTTATTAACTGTTACATTTGCGTAATTGTTCACTTGGCAAGGATGTCGAGTTTATGAAAAAAAACAAATTTATGCATTAATTTAATCTTAATTTTAAGACTAAAATTATTTTAATAATTATTGTTGTCAAAAACTAAATTAACCGGATAATTTGTATAAATTAATAAATTTTTATAAATTAAAATAAAATAATTTTCAGTTCAATTTATTATGTTGTTAAAAGCTGAATTAATCTGTTTAATTTTTGTAAATTAATAAATTATTATAAATTAAAAATAATAATTTGTTAAATTTGTAATAAAATTTTTTTAATTATATTTTAAAATTTTTAATAATTTTACGATGAATTATGTTAAAATTTTAAAATATTAAAAAAAAACCTTACTAACATCGTATTAGGCTTGTTCATTCAGGAAACTGAAATTAGAAAATGTCTTGGAATCAAAAGACAAGATCTTTGTGTATAAAATGCGGGTCGATACGGTAACGTGTTTGTTTAGATTCGTGGCAGTCGACTTTGATACGTGTCGCGTGAAAGATTCCCTTCTAGTTCGTTCATTTACTTAATTAATGCCAATCACTTTTTTAGAGAAACCTACAAATTAATATTCCATGACTTAAAGCTAAAAAGAAATGTTAGGTACAATCCAAAAGTCGCCTTTGGAATTGACCTCAACCTTATTAAGAAGCAAAAAAAAAAAAACAATGAACGTATCCAGGTAATTAAAAGCCTACAGATCTTTTCATTTATTTTTATTGTGTTCTATTAAATTTTAATTTTTTAAATAAATAAGGGAGACAAAAAAATAGATAAAAATATAATAAATAAAACAGACGATCTGAACTTCTTCAACAATAAGATCAGGTTGCACCACCATCAAATCACGCATTCATCAACTCTAACTCATCTGTGTGCAGTTACTAATAAACTTTTTCAAAGACCTAGAAATTCAGTACACCAAAAGTGACATATGTGAACTGCTTATTGGTTATGAACAGTGAGTCAAAAGTGCATAGCTTTCAGTAATACGCAGCAGCCCCACACAAATTCTATTCACCAATGACTCACGTAAAAATCACAGCAGATGAAGAGTTGTCCCACAAAAACCAAAATTCACAATTACGTAAAACCACCAGACTCCTTATTCACAAAGGAAACAACGTCTAGCAGCCCAAAGAAATCGCAACCTATGAAAAACAAAAAACCCTCTTGCAATTGTGTGACACACACAACCTCACATAACCCAAAATTTACATATGCATAAAATACCTTGCTGCCAGATTTTTTTTTCAACGTTAGTGTATAGCTGGATAACTTCCATAATAAGAAGATACACACATATATGGGTAATCTTCAAGGATTTAAAATTCACCGTAACTAAGATCTAAGATGGATTTCTTTTGGAATAAAAATGCAATCTTCAATATATATAATAATTCTTATGTCTAATTTAAAATACTAAAATTAAATAAAATATATATGAAATAAATGCTAACAATAATAATTTTAATAGTTTCCGCGCATAAGAAACATAATAATTGTTGCTTAGACTTTGGAGGAAACAGATCCTCTAGTCTCTGCTTTACCAAAGTTCTCTTAGTCACCTAATTGCTTTTTATTTATTGATGAAAACACTTCAAAACAGAGCAGTAGAGAGTATGGAGCAAGTAAGAATGAATCTCTGAGGGAAAATGACGTTACGTAAGAGATAATGTGATGAAAGTTGCTTTGAAAGTAACAAACAACGTGCGGCATTAAATACGGATGGTCAAAGGACACTTTGTTGATATCACATGCACCGTTCATCATTGTTAACGAGGAAGGTGAGAACATGACACGTGCGAGGTATCATTTAATTGCAGCGGTTAGTAAGTAGACTGCTGCTATTGAATTTATATCGGTTGTTTCATACAATATACATGCACCCTATCGCATTGCTCCAAATTTCAATAAAGATAACATCTCAGATATGCAAGATTCCTTATAAAGTCAAACAAAGCCACAGACACTTCAAAGTATCAATCTCCTTTACAAGTTTTAGATGTCACTAGAATAACTTGGCAGCTATTAATACCAAAGTTATGAATGTCGGCATTAGTATTAAATTTCATATAGGTTAATGTGAGTGGTCCAATGTTTTTATCTCTTAATTAGAGGTCTCGAGTTCAAGTCCTGAGAATGAAAAAATATATTTGGCCAGCACTTTACCCCTTACGGGCTGACTCGGTGCTAGCGGGGATTAGTCTGAGAGTGGATGGCTTAAAGGCGCCTTCTCATAGCTGGGACCCTTCTAAGACACCTCATGGACTAACAAAAAAAAAAATCATATAAGTTAATATTAGGTATTATTTTGAGTAAAATTTTAAATTTATAAAATATGCTTTAAATTTTTTAAGTTATAAAATAGTCTTTCAATTTATCATACTGTATAATTTTACATCAACCATGTCCACTATAAGAAAAATATCATTTAGCGACAAAAATTACTGACGGAAAACGTTTGGATTTTGTCGGTAATACAAATTTGTGACAGAATATTCCGACGAACAAAGGGGTCAAAAAACGGCTGTAGGTAAATTTATCAAAGAAAATTTTCCAATTCCGTAGGTAATTTCACCAACGATTACTCTTTATTCCGTTAGTAAATATCTTACATTTTACTGACGATTTTTAGTGTTCCGTCGGTAAATATAATGGATTTTACCGATTTAATTGTATTTTCCGTCGATAAATAATTTTAAATTTTTTTAAAAACCCGACATTAAATATAGGTGGTCTGTTATGCTTATGCATATCAACATGGCATATCAACATGGCTTTACCTATTCAAATGCTCTGGAATGAAGATTCTTATAAACTGTGACTTGTGTAGAATGCTTGACAACAACTTCTTTGCTCTACTACCAGCAATTTTGATGGGAGCTAAAAACAATGTTCTGAACTGTTTAGCTTCTTTAAGCATCCACAAAAAGAAGAAGAATTTTATGCTAATCTTCTAACATTATTGAACATCAACAGATGTAGAATTTGTGTGTAAAACTAGAGTAAGTTTAAATACTCACCTGAGTTTGATAAGGGCAAAGTTGCCTTTATGTTATTTGGTTCACAATACTTGAAGAAATAGAGATAGAAATAACTCCATACAATTATACAAGAACAACATATAATAAGTGGAATCACAAAACAAATAAGATTTTCAGAACAACCAATCTTAAACCGAAAGGTATTGATGATTTGATGATACCATAAGCATGTGTGCAATAATACCTCCACCGAAGGACACGATGATAATGGCCAAAAAAGATAACACCGACAAGCTAGAAAAGGAGTCCATGAAACTGGAGAGAAGAAAACTGAAGAGGCGACGCAGGAAGAAGGAAGAAGAAGATTGGGAAGAATTTACCGAAGGAAATTTTCGTAAGTAAACTCAAAATTTTTTTATTCCGCCAATAATTTATGCCTTTTTACCGATAGACATCTAAAACCGTCGCTAAATCCTTTACCGATGGGAATCTTATATCGTCGCTAAAGTTCATCGCAAAATTTTTCTAGATAATTTCTCTCCATATTTAGCAACGAATATTAGTACTGTCGCTAAACGAAAATTTTTCATCAATTTTACCGACGAATATCTTCTACTGTCGCTAAATCCTTTACTGACGGGAATCTTATATAGTCGCAAAAGTTCATCGCAAAATTTATTAGGATGATTTCTCTCCATATTTAGTGACGAATATTAGTACCATTGCTAAACGAAAAATTTTCCATCAATTTTACCAACAGAAATGAATTTTTTGTCGATAATTTGCAACAATATATTTTTCGTCGTTAATTTTCAGTCGTTAATTCTCGCTTTTCTTGTAGTGGTCTCAAAAAAAAAAAAAAAGAAATAACAATAATCTATTTATTTTTATTAATATTACCTTCCCATATTTCACATATAAGTAATAACCACTATTAATATGAAAAAAGATTATTTAATCATTATATGAATATAAAATTAAGGACAATACAAAATCTTTAAAATGTTACAATTTCATCATATAATAAATAATAAGTATATCAAAATATCAAATAATAAATAATAAATATTTACGACTTTTTAATTGTTACAATTTACAACAAGGGTTTGTGTCGAGAAAACAACTAATTAGAAGTGAAACCTGACACAAAAATATTTACAATTATATTTATATTGCGTATATAGAATTTAATATATACATCAAATATAAGTAAAATTAAAATAAGAGGATAAATGAAAGTATGAAAATTTATTAAATTGAATATTCACTTAAATCGCATCATTCTCAATTCTTATTTAGTACAAAATTCTCAATATTAAAAGGAGTTTCACCATCGTTCATAAATGAGAGATTCCATCACAAATTAACTCATAATTATGCTATATATTCTCATATTAGAATATATGACTGATGTAACACCTAATATTAAGTATATGTAAAATGACAATTTAGCAACTATAAAAATGTTAAAATGCTTCCTATATGAAGTTACTAATTGACCATATTAACCTCTAAAAATGTAGTAATATCATAGTATATCTGTTCAACATTCAAACCCCTCCTATATTGATTTATAAACAAAACCATAGTTCTCAATCCATAATGTCATTTGCAAGACAACTCAACCAATATTAAAGTTCCTCAAAAACTCCTAAAATCATTCATTTATCAATCCCATCACAAAACAAATATACGTAAAGAAAAATAGAAAAAAATCCAACCAAAAATGGGGTGAGAACATGAAAAGTAAAGAGAACCTAGTCAATTTAAAGAGTATCAATGAAATAACCTATTGACAAAAGTCAGATATTTGGAATTATAATTCAAACTCATCCTATATTAATTCATTGATAAACTCAACTTTAAGAATGTAACAACCAAACACAACCGATAAGAAAATATATTAATGATAGAGATTAACAATACTTAAAATTTAAAGCTAATAATTTATATTAACAATACATAAAATTTAGATTAACAATACTTAAATTTAGAATAACAATACTTAAAATTTAAAGCTATAAACCGAAGTTCATACTACAAACAAGTTTTAGTTGGTGCAAGCCATTTACATTAAAAATGCATCAAGTTCAAATAAGAGGCTCAAACTATAAACAAATACCTAAATTAAACCAAGTACACAAAAACTTAGTAAATAACAAAACCCACTTACCTCAAATGACACGTAGAAGAAGTCATTAAAGCACGTGAAGGAAGAAGATGACGGAGCTTGAGTGTCCGACAGTCAAAGAAGACAACCAAAACAAAGAAAAGAAAAAAATGGTTTGGCAATCAGCTGATTGCATTAGCTATTAGCTGATAGCTGATTCTATCAGCTGATTTGATCAGTGGATTGCATTAACTGTTTGTCATTTGATATTTGATAAAATTAGCTGTTTATGTCTAAAATAACTTACGAGAACAAGAATTTAAAAAATTTATAAATGTATGAATATTATATATCTTAGTATTTTGTTTAATATTCTTATAGGAATTTAGATTTTAGATATTTAATTCTA
>JANVCQ010000005.1:42549196-42577811 GCA_025531925.1 Erythroxylum plowmanianum | reverse complement strand
GTCCAATTATGTACATCCAATTGTATAACAATTGGCATTATTTAAACCTTTGATGTACTGGTTGATGTGTGGATGTCTAATTATATATGTACAACCTTTATACCAATTTTATTTCACCGACGGAATACACATTTCCGTCGGTATAGTTTTGCCGACGGAATAGAATATACCGTCGGCACAGAACCTGAAGTAAATATGGCGACGTACAAATTACCGTCAGTAATTGGTGAAACGTTCCGACGGATTATATTTTCGTCGTTAACGTCATATATGAACTATACCGACGGATATATGCCGTCGGTGATATATGAATTTTACCGACGCAATTTTTAATCAATATCCGTCGCAACATAACAACAATGGATATTATTCCGTCGGTGTTCCGTTGACAATATACCGATAGTCAGGTTCCGTCGGTAAGTTATAACGACGGCCACGTTTACGACGGTTTCTTCTTTCGTCGCGTTCCGTCGGCAAAGATAATTTCCGACGGAAATATCCATTTCTCCGACGGAATATTCCGTCAGAGAACGAGAGTTTTCTTGTAGTGATCTGGAAAATCGACACTGGTTGCAGTAATCACATGAGTGGTAGTAAGTCTTCTTTTTCTTTTATGGATGAAGATTTCACTTCTACTGTGAGTTTTGGTGATAACTCTACTGTAAAATAAAAGTGATGGGAAAAGATGACGTTAAGATAAAAACCAAAAATGAATTTATGGAAAAAAAATCTCCAATGTGTTTTATGTTCTTGACTTGAAAAGTAACCTTCTAAGTGCTGGTCATCTACAGAAAAAGGATTATGTTATCACTATCAAGAAGGATACATATGAAATTTATGATCCTATGAGAGGTGCAATTGCAATTGTTCCAACGAATTCCAACAAGTTGTTTCATCTAAAGATTGAAAGCTTTCAATCTTGCTTGGTGGCTGAAGTGAAGGACCCTTCGTGGTTATGGTATTACTGCTATGGTCATTTGAATTTTAGCAGATTAAAAACCCTTCATCAAAAGAATATGGTAACTTAACTTCCTCAAGTTACTACCCCTTCCCAAGTCTGTGAACCCTTCATCAAAAACTCTAATTACCTTAACCCCATGCATAACTCACTATGTCCACTAAACATGCATCTACCACTTAAACTTCATAACAACAAGAGGAAGGGCAAGTCTTTGATCTATTGATAAAGGACATAAATTGGACAACAAAAATCACAAGACTAAAGAACAAAAGAAACCACATTCACATGGATCACATCACAAGCTAGATCCAAAATGAAAAAAAGAGTCACCACAAAATTAAGAAAAGAAAAATTGAGCTATCTTGAAAGGCTAAGAACATGCGACTCACAATCGGAGAACATAACCAATATCGAAAGAAAAACTCGAACATATTAAAGAAGCATACAATAAATGATAGATCTAGAAGTCAATCAGAATCAACATAGCAGAACAACATCATCAAAGCATCACAGATCTAAGAATCAAAATAAAAAATACGGATCTCTTAAGCCAAACAAAGAAAGCAAATGTACCTGGAGAAAGGAGGTGAGAGAAGGTCTGAGATCATGAGACTAACAATCAGAACTCAAAAGCACAAATATATATTGAAAAAAGAGAGTATTAACCAAATCATCAGTCCTCACATAAACAAAACCAAATCAACAACTGTATATGACACAGGAGGCACAAACAACATTGACCATGTAAGGGATAATGAAAACCTGAGGCAAACGTTCAACTTTTAAAATATTCGGGAAAAGGAATCCACAAACTCCAAACCAAGAAACTCTTGTCGTGAAAATCATAAGTATCACAGAGAATAGGAACATACGATTCACTATAAAGTCGTAAACAAATTTAATCTAGAAAACAAAAACATCAGCTCACGAGCACAAAAATAAACCATTCATGGATTTTATGTTTGGAAATAAGATGAAATTTCTTTGAGAGAGAGAGAGTTCTCAAAAAAAGTCCTAGGCAAACAAAGGATTACGTTTATCAAATTCAAGACATTTCTTATTACTTTTTTGAAAAAAAATGAAAAGAATTACGAAATAATCCATAATTTTGTAAATAATATAAACCGTTAGTAAATGGAAATTTTTATGAAGTGTGTATATTAGTTATTCGTATAAATTCACACATATAACAAGTAATCAAACAAAAAAACTTCCACATTTTAATGAAGATACACATTAAAGAAGGTCTAACATATGTTGAGTAGATGGTATTATTAACATATACAAATGGGACATCAATAATGAGTGTAGCATGGGTTTTAGATGACGTTAATGGTATGTGGGTAGGGTAGATGATGTTGTCCTTGTAGTTAAAGGTCTTTTTAAGAAGTTGAAATTGGTTAAAGAAGTTGCATTAGGCAAGGACTGAGGTAATGGTGGTGATGTGGAAGTATGAACGAATCATGATGGTAAAAAAAATAGTGGTTGGAGAGGAATCCTGAATATTGGAACTCGTCAGAGAGGAATCCTGAATATTGGAACTCATCATGGAAAATTTGGAAAAAAGGAAACTTTTGTATATAAAAAACAACACGACGTGAGATAACAAACCTTTTAGATTCAAGATTAAGATAATAGAAACATATACGAAGTTCGATGTATCCTATAACAGCACCCTGATTGAAACAAGGAACTAATTTATGTGGAGTATAAGGTCGCAACCAAGGATAACATAAGCACCAAAAAACATGCAAATTATTGTAATTCGAATTTTGTTGAAAAAGAATTTGATATGGATTGGAATGAGAAATAATAGGTGTAGGCATTCGATTTATTATGTAAACTATAGTACCAGAAGTATAAGTCCAATAATACGTGAGAATGGAGGAATGTCGAAGTAAAGCTAAATCAGTCTCTATAATATGTTGGTGTTTTCTTTCTACACATCCATTTTGTTTTGGAGTTTTAGGATAGGAGTTATGTTGAGTTCTTTCTGCACATCCATCTTGTCGCCACTCACGACGCCAAAATTTAGATTTTGGAGTCGCACTCGAGAAGGGTGTTCGGGTTTATGAAGGTATTGCCTAGGAGAGCTTTGGCTGTTTTTTCGAACTTGAATGTGGCTATAGGAGAGATGTTCACTGTTGCTGCTCTCATGGCTCTTGGTTTGTAATTTTTTTGTTTTTTCCGTTTCTTCATTCTTGCGATTCAGTTTGTGTCATTGCAGGAAGTTCCAAAAACTCGAAGAAATAATTTTTAATTGGTGTTTGATTTATGTCTAATTGAGTTGTTCCAATTAGTTGTTTTAATAGTTGTTTTGTATGGAAATCTATTTTTATCCGCCATCCTCTGCGAAGCGACCTCCACAGTCGCTAGCATCGTCGGCAAACCAGAAGTCGTAAGATTCCTCATCTTTTTCGGTTTTATTGTACATGTGGGTACTAGTACTGTTCTCAGGTGCAAAGGAGTCGTTTTGAAGCGTAACAAGTTCCTTGTGCCTCTTGTATTGATGGTCAATCTCGCTGTTGGAGATTGAAACGGCTCCTCCTTAATGCCTGAATTGGAGTTGACGCACTTGCAGGCTAGGCTCTGGTATTTTTCTATTCACGTTTTCTTGTTCATGTCGTTTCTGTGTTGCGTATTTGTCAGTGGGAATTGTTGGTGTTTTTGGTCTCGTGCTTGCTTTTTTTTCATAAGTTCTCCCATATTTTCTGGTTTACTCTCACTGTTTGTTCAGCTGTTTACGTTTTCTGGTTTCCTTGGATTAATCTTTGGGTATAAAAGAGCTTGGCTTTTGTGTTATATGGTACACTCTTGAACGACTCATATAGAGGACACTCTCTGCTCATCGGAGATGTCATGTCTCTTGCTACTCTTCTTCTTCCGTTGGACGGCTGCTTGTCCAGGTTTCAGTATGGTACTATGGTTTGCTAATGGCTTCACGTTGTTTAAGGAGAAGTGCATTTGGTGTGAACTTCTCGAGATGCCACCTTGGGAGTTGTTAGTATCGTCTGACAGAGATGCGACATAACCGAGTGCAGGATCCTTTTTCCAATCTTTGACAGGCTTTTTTTCATTCTTTCTTTGATAACATATCACTTCACACTAACTCTATTGCTATATCAAATCTGCAGTTATAACATTGCAGGATTGTTTTCGCTAGGTTTCAGCCTTCATTCATGTAAGTACATAAGATTACAAAAGTCCAATCCATAAAACACAGGTATGGATTGTTATTATTTATTTTTATTATTACAACAACCCAATCCTTAAAAACAATATAGTTTGTCATTAGTTATTATTATTATTATTTTATTAAGCGTTGTATTTTATTATTATTTTACTTTTTTTTTGAAGTTCTACTATTATTATTATTACTATTATTTTTATCATTATTATTATTTTTTATTTTTATTTTTATTTTTATTTTTTCATCACTATTATTTTGTCACATTTGAATGTGGGTCTATTAAAAACAGCCTCTCTACAATGTAGGGTAAGGCTGCATATTATCAGACCCCCCCAGACTCTGCTTCATTGTGAGACTTCGGGGTATGATGATGATGATGATGATGATGATGATTAAGCTGAAGCTAACGACGGAGTACCCAAATCATCGAAAAATCATTGACAGAATATATTACTGTTGATAAACCCGACGCTTGATTATTGAACCAAACATTTCTGTGTAAATTTATCGACGGAGTGGTTATATTATCGAAAATTCACCAACGGAATATAAATCCGTCGGTAAATCCCTGATGCTAATTTATTGTAGCAAGCATTCCTACTAATTTATCGAAGAGTATGCCTTTTTCGTCGCTCTATTTTATCGAAAAATTGTCAGAATATTTTTCCTCTATTTTTATCGACGAAAATTTTGTCCATCGCAAAATGAAAATTTTTACGACAATGTTAATGACAGATATTAATTTTCTGGCTCTAATTAACTATGATATTTATTCTATCAGTAATTTTTTGTCCATAGTTTATGGTAATTTATGAGTTTCTTGTAGTGGAAGAATGTGCGATGAAACTGACGGGAACTTGCTTGTTAACATGATAACGACAATTCATAGTACAGTACATGCAGCAATTGACGTGTAAGGTACAAATTAATTAGCTAGAAATTTGGATATTATCGAATTAAAGAAAAAAAAAAGGATATTATCAAGAACCAGAGACAAACAACGACAATTCTTAGTACAGTAAAAAAGGATATTATCAAGAACCAGAGACAAATAACGACAATTCTTAGTACAGTAAACGCAGCAATTGACGTGTAAGGTACAAATTAATTAGCTAGAAATTTGGATATTGTCGAATCAAAGAAAAAAAAGGATATTATCAAGAACAGAGACAAATAACGACAATTCTTAGTTCAGTAAATGCAGCAATTGACGTATGAGGTACAAATTAATTAGCTAGAAATTTGGATATTATCGAATCAAAGAAAAAAAGGATATTATCAAGAACCAGAGACCAATTAGAAATTATGGAACGTAAATATCTTTAATTAAAAAGTAAACAGGTGGTTTTCATTGCACCAAAACATACTTTAACGTACCCTTTAATTCAATTTTACCTACAAACTCAACTTCTTGTTCTGTATGTTGTAGACCCTTGTTCTTTAATATATATATGCTGACTGCTGAGAGGGGTTTAAAACATTTATTTAAAGATAATTTCAGGAATAATTTCCCTGAATGTTTGGTTAAGGACCATTTCTGAAAGGAAAAAACTGTTGGAATTTGAAAATTTGGGTAGAAATTAGGGATGATGAAGAGTCAAACATTTTGCATGATTGTGTATACATTTTCTCCAAAGTGTGATTGGACCTACTATAAAGATTATGACAGATCATCCTCATAATTCAACAAAATTAACCATACAATTGTACGAGAAAGAGGAGATTTGAAGATGATGACATATGAACTCCACCGCATTTATGGAGGACTAAATATTTTCAATTATGATCGTAATCAAATCTTTTCGAACAAAAGATCTTTGCCATCTGACACTTATTGGAGTTGACATCTAATATGTGTTTGTTCACTTGTCTTTCACGCCCATGTCCCTGTTGGAAGCAAACAAAACGTGCCCATGAACGGGAAAACCTACACATATTTGTTCTACTCTGCAATTAAAACATTTACAAGGCATTAGACATACAAGTTCTAACGTTTTCTTACAATAGTCGCCTCCTCCAGAACAAGAAGACAAGAATTGCCTCACCATTCAGTTATATATGCATTTTATCCCTTTACCTAACAACTGAAGTTCTTTTGAAGAATCCAGTTTCTTGACCCCATCCCTCTCCTATCTTTTTTCTTTTACTTTATAGCTTCTTAATATATTTCCTTTTTGTTATTAGGAAAAAACGAGAAAAAAGAAGAAGACAGAATTGAAAGTGAGACCTGCCAAATCCACTTTATTCATGAGGCTAGCTGTAAGTTATTATTACACCCATGAAGGGTATAATGGCACTTATATTCTTGAGATAACTACCAAAGGTAGTTATATGAAGACAAAAATATTTGAATGCAACGTTTTACACAAAAAAAAACGAATGGTGTGTTTATATTGGTGGCTTCAGTCATTTTTGCTTCAAGGTTTTACAGAGAAGAGAAGAACAACTCTGCAGTAAATTGGAAACAGAAAGTCCTATAATCAGTGGAATTATATCAGGAATCCAAGTATGTGATTTCTGTTTTTTCCTATGCATATATCATCGATCCTTGAAAGATAAGTAATCTGTGTGGTTATGTTTTGTATTTGAGCCGTTCATATTTTTCTATCACTAGCAAATTAGTTATTTTAATTCTAAACATAGGGTTGGAGGGGAATTTCGTTATCTTGTGTCTATATTGTTTCATAAGCATCTATCTATTTAATTTTTCTCTATCTTATTTATTAAATATATTAATACTCATAAAATAGAGCATAACATCAGATATTAAATGCCTTTGTTGTATTTTTACCCACCTGGTCCACTAGATATAGCTAACTAGCAACTTGGGCTTTGTTTATCAACTTCTAACTCTTGAGGCGTGTTCACCTGTACTTAAAAAATGCTGTTTTGTTGTACTTTGACATCCAACTCTTTTGTTAACTGGGAGAAAAAAGTAAATGAGTTAGGTGAAAAATAGAACAAGGCACAATAATTTTGGGTACAGATAAATACATTATCTAAGTCTTTGACTTAACTATGAATGATATTTACCTAACTCTTGACTTAACTATGAACGATCGTTGTCTTATCACGTTTAATAATTGGCAAGTAGCAGAAACTGACCCTGTCGGCCCTTGACATTACCTAGCTAGTTAACTAATGCGGTAGAAGTGGGTCATTTTTCCAATTTACACAGATATGAATACACACAGCAGCGACACAGTAGTCTGCGAAGCTGACATGTATTTATGGAGGCAGTGGAGATGTTGAATTAGAAATGGGAGAGATCGGCAGCAACAGCATTAATAAGGTCGGCAATGGTTGACCCAAGCCGGTGAAAATATCAAGAGTTTTGAAGGCGTACTGTCTTGGATTAATAATGTCATATGTACGTCTTCTACCACTGCCCAAGTCCTGCTGTCATTGTATTGCTTTATTCTTACAAAGATCTTATGAACTACTATATTTAGTTTGTGATGTTTCAACGGTACAGCATGCTTAATGGTTACGGAGGTTAAAAATGGAAGAGTTCTCGAAAGCTGACTCACATGGCTACCATTTAAGCTAATTGAATGAAATCTCCATCACATGAGCAAGCTGTCACGTTTGTTGTCTGGTGGCAGGGTACGATGGAGTATTACTATTAACCTACTTGGTCATGACCACACGGAGTTAATGACGATGTGGTCAAGGCCCTTTCAGGATGCAGTTATTGCATAACCAGACTTCATCTAAAATTTCCCAGGTCTACAGTAACTTTAATAGGAGCAGAACTAGGTTCTTGCATTACCTATGAAAGGAAAAACTGTTGTACGTATATGAGTCATTATATGTTGGTAGGTATGTGAAAATTGGTGATATAAATTAAAAGCCAGTTTGGCAAATGTACACATTCTTTTTACGTTGTTTCTTCTTATGTTGCAAGTTGCAATACGATGTTAATAATTATCTATGATTCAATACAAAAGGATGATAAGTGTATTTTATTTTAAAGTACTCTTATTGAATTAACTCAACTAATTAAATGTGTTTATTTGCCAAATCCTTGCGATATTTCGACTTTTGCTAGTGGCCATTACCTTATATGGTTTCTAATCAATAATTGTGATGTTAAGAATTACAGATATACTACCACAAAATCACTAAAGAATGTCAAAAGAACTTTAGTTCATCTCAATATACATGCAATAACCTTCCGTTGGAAAACTTTTAAGCTTCGCCACAGGAGAAATTGGATGCCACTCTACCCACGTGAAATATTTTGTTTTGATTACTCTATTCTTACGTACTTTGTTTCATTAAATCTTATCCACATATTTATATGAACTAGACATAAATATATTGATGAAATTTAATAGAATATGATAAGAATATCATAATCAGAACAAAGGATATGATCCCTCCTCTACCACCATTAACTTCTTTCATCATCTTTAACAAAGTGCTGGATCGCCTGTTTAAATGCCGTGATAGAAACTAGAAAGCACTATAAAGTCAACAAACAAAATATAGAACAACCTAACAACCACCTTATTCGTTTAATCGAGGGAATATTAAAGTCCACTTCCAAACTGTCTTCAAATCTACGAAAAGTGTACCTATATCGAGTTATTGTATATGGGTCAGCATCTACCTTTATGAATGGCCATAGACTGTACGGTGCAATATTATGTGAGATTACATTTTTATATAAAAGATGGTCATGCAAACGGGTTGAAGTAATTAGAAGCTTAAACTATGAGAGTTGACATTAATCATTATGTTAGTATCACATGTTCAGTTTTCCCTAATTGCAATTAGGGTTAGGAATTAGTAAAACTTAAAAGGAATAAAAGAACAAGAGAGAGTCTGCACTTATTCGTTATTCCTTTAAAAGTCCGGTGAAGTCGTCAGAACAAGTATAATGATATAATATTGAGATATAGAACACTTAAAATAGAACCAAGTTAAAATGAGAAAACAGAGAGGGAGAAGAATGATCACAAGACAAATTTAACAAAAAAGTACATATTTACGAGAAACCTATTTCAATCTCTTTAATACACTCCACTTGTCTCTTTAATTTTGTTTACAAAAAGATACACAAATAGAATCTAGAATGCATCAAAGAATACGATACTTAAAACATATAAAAAATATCCTATATATAGAACAATTAAAGTGGTGAATTTGTGTTTCTACATAATTCCCTAATTATAGTTGTGTTATAGCTATGTCAAGCTTTAATAATGAAAGGCATAACTGACATTTATCTTTAAATATTAAATAAAGAATAAAGGATATTTCTTCCACTTAATGTCACCTTTACTTTTATTCATATCGCTTATATTTCTACTAGGCTGATAGAAGATCGATAATATATGAATTTATTAGTGTTAATCAACTTTGTTAGCATATCTGTCAGGTTATTTTTAGTATGAATTTTTTGAACATCTCGCTTTTTTTTTTTATAAAGTGATATTAAACTCGAACTTGTTTTGTCCTTAGATAAAATGATGAATTTTTTTCAAGTGCAAATCGCTCTCTCACAAAAAGAGTAATCTTCTCTTGTTTGCGTTTGAGCTCCTCCACTAATATTAGTAATCAAATTGCTTATTTATTAGCTTGTGTAGCTACGATATATTTTGCCTCCATCGTAGAAGTAGCCACAATAGGTTACAATTTTGAGAACCTGCTTACAACATAACTTAGAGTAAGCTTGCTTCTATATAATCTGAATCAATATAGCCTCTAACAATAAAGTATGATCCTCCAAAATATAATGCACTGTTTAAAGTACCTTTAATATATCTCAAGATATTCTTTACAATACTCCAATATTTTTTACCATAATTTGTCATGTATCAACTAACTACTCCCAGTGCATGTATAATATTTTGTCTTGTATAGATCATAACAAACGTTAAGCTATCTATTATTGATGCATATGGTAGTCGAGACATTTCTATCTTCTCTATTTTGTTACTAAGACTCACATTTGAAGATAACTTAAAATTAATAGAAAGATGTATAAAAATTGGCTTATAATCTTACATATTGAAAAACCGCAAGATTTTCTTTAAATAATTCTTTTGAGAAAGTCAAATCTTCTTATTATTTTTGTCTCGTTAAATTTGCATCCTTAAAATCTTGTTTGCTGGTCCCAAGTTCTTTATTTCAAATTCCCCAGTCAAATGTGCCTTCAACTCTTTAATATGATCTTTGTTGGGTTCTTCAACATATAATAGCAAGATAATGAAATAATTATCACTAAATCTCTTGTAATAAGCATAAGGATCTGAATTGAGTCTATTGCATCGAAGGCTCAAGATGAAAGAATCAAATCTCTTATACTAGCATCTCAATGACTGTTTAAGATTATAAAGAGATTTGTTCAACTTACAAATCAAGTTTTCTTTTTCTTTATCTTCAAATCCTTCTTGTTGGAGCTTATAACTTTCTTCTTCAAGTTCTCCATAAAGAAATACAGAGTGACATCTAACTGTTTTAAATCTAAATCATGTATAGCACTCATAGCCAAGACTACTCAAATAGTTGTCAATGGAACAATAGGAAAAAAATATTTTGTTGAAATCAATACCCACTTTTTAAGCATATCATTTTTCTACTAATCTTGCATGATAATGTTCCATTTGGTCATTACCATCTCATTGTTACCAATGGTCTTCCTTCCTTATTGTAGAAAAACAAGATCTCGTGTATTATTTTCATATAATGCTTCAAATTCTTCTTGCATTTTTGTTATTTGTAGAGAAGCAGCCTCATAGAAAGCTTTTGATTCTCCATCCCTTGTTTGTAAATAATATGCAATATTACTAGAGATAACAAGTTGGGCCAACCCGACCTACCATATATTTTTCTAAGAAAATCGATAAAAAATGACATCGTCGTTTTTGACAAAATGGCCAGGCCATACTCTTTTTCCATCCCTAAATATTACCTCCCATAATATATTCTAAGTGCCAACCTGGTTCTCTCCTTTCCTGAGTTGACCATCGAAACTTTGGGGATGATAACTCAACTTGTTCTTATTCTTCATACTCTAGGCAACTACCAGAGAATTTGAATCTTCTTGTTTTTGTCTTTCTTCAATAGTAGTCTTTAGTTTCTCTTTCGAAGTGTTATTTTCTTCCTTTTCTTGTAACTTATCTTCTACAAATATGACATTTATGCTAATTATTACTTTATGGGTAGTGGAATTTCACAAGTGATACCTTTTAATTCCATTAGTGTATCTCAAGAAAATGCATTTCTTAGATTTCTTATTCAATTTTGACATGTATTATGAATTATACATCACATATGTAGAACATCCAAAATATGGAGGAATGAATAATTAGTAGGATTACCGGTTCATATCTTTATTAGTGTCTTCATCCCAATTGTTATTGATAGAGACTAATTTATCACATAGCAAGAGATTTTTATTGCGTCTATCTAAAATGATTTGGCTAGACTTGTAGTCCTTAACATTGCTTTTGCTCTTGCCAATAATGTTATGTTGATTTGCTTTACTACTCCATTCTATTATGGAGTGTACGCTACTGTGAACTTTCTCATGAAGCCTTCTTGTTTATGAAATGCATCAAATTCATCGCTAACGTATTCGCCTCCATTATTTAACCATAGACACTTGATTATCTTCCTAGTTTCAAGTTCTACATGCACCTTGAAATTCTTGAAAACTAGAAACATCTTGTCTTCCTTTTGATTAGATATACCCAACATCTCCTAGAGTAATCATCAATAAAAGGTACAAAGTATCATGCACCTCCTAATAATGAAACCAATGCTTGCCAATATCATAATGAATCAACTCTAGAATAACGTAGCTTTTAGTAGTGGAACTATTGAATTTCAATATGTGATGCTTACTAGTAGCACAATGCTCACAAAGGGGTAATGATATACTTTTGATCCATGAAAGAAGTTTTTGTTCTATAAGAATTTCTAATCCTTGTTCTAACACATGGCCAGCTCTGAGGTGCCACAATATTGTTGATTCTTTTACCACACTTGCTAATGTAATCGATATTTCTCCTTTTCAGAGTGTTTCCCCTTGTGAGCAAATATAGATTATCAACTACTTTTTCTGTTTTTATCACTACAAGTATGCCTTTGACTATTTTCATGATCTCATTTTCAACTTAGATTTTTCACTTGATACCATCATGTTGTCCTAAAGACACTGATTTTTTTTAGGCCCTTTATAGATCTTACCTCTTGGATGGTGCAAATTGCATCGTCTCACATTTTTAGTTTAACGATATCCATGCCAACAATCTATAAGGAACTCATAAATACAAATCCTTCTAAAAGTGGTTTATATTGATCAGATCATTCTCTTCAAGAGGTCATATGCAAAATGACTCCTGAATCCAAAAGCCAGACATCAACAAAATGATTTTACATTTGGTTATTGCCTCGCTATAAAGGATTTCGCCTTTAATCCAACGTATTCGCAACATTACCTTGAGGCACTATTGCATTTTTCTCAATATTCTTCTTATTCTAATACTCCTTGGTGTGCCCTTTCTTACCATAATTGTAATAATTGATATTCTTTTTGTTTCTTGATTTGGACATCTTAGAACTCCAACTTGAATCAATTTCTATTAATCTTCCGCTCCTATTAGTATCATCTCTGCTTGTGAATTTGATAATCTATCCTCATTATTCTTGCACCTCAGTTCTTCTTCTAAAATAGCAACATCTTCAAAGATTAGATAGTTTGTGAAAATATTTTTAGTTCAATTGATGATGAGTTGATCATATGAATATGGTAAAATTTAAAGAAAAAATTTGAACATTCATTTAAATCTATTTTGGAGCCAAACTATGAAAACTTTTTAAAAAAAGAATATTAAGAATGTTGATGTAATCTAAGGTGGATTATGGCATTCACAAAGTATAAAGTTCTCTTTCTAAAAAGATTTTGTTAGAAAGTAACTTGGCCTCTTACAATTTTGTCAGCATATCTCAAATATCCTTTGCAAAACCATTTCCCTCTACATTGGACAAGATTTCATCAATTAGACCTAAGTGCACATTTGTGATAGTTTGTTATTCATTTTCTTCCATTTGCTATCGTTAATGATCTTCACTAACCTTTCTCCGAAGGCCTCAAAACAATCTTCTTTTGATAAGATTACCTTTATCTTCATCTTCTATAACGAGAAATTATTCGCATTAAACTTCTCTATTTCAAAATTTGTTGCCATTTTTTATACAGCAATAAATCGATCTTCGATACCACTAATAGAAAGTTAAAATATAAAGCACTTAAAATACAACTAAGTTGAAATAAAAAATAGAGAAAAAAGAATTAATACATGACAAATTTTTAAAAAGAAAGTAAATATTTAGGAGAAATATATCTCAATCTCTTTAATACAGTCCACTTGTCTATTTTGTTTTTGTTTACAAAAGGATACACAATTAAAATCTAGATGTTGACAAATTAAAATTGCATAGAAAATGGATTTTGATATCCAATTACACATACACAATTTTATTGATTGAGAGAATACAAATTTTACAAATACAAACTCACAATACAAATAAAACCTGTTATGCGTTCGCTTGATGAAGCTAACAACCCAAACTTTACACATACTCTCACTATTTCCTTTTTTACGCATATCTTTTTATCATATAGTCAATGACCATATTTATAGGTTTCTAAAGTCAGTTAATACAAACTTTCACGAGGTGACATAGTTGACAATTTGTAATTGTCAATAAATAAAAAGAGTTAACATCAATTTTACTTGTTAATTTAACCAAGTCAAATACAAAATCAAATAGATCAAGATAGCTTCGAGTTCAATAATTGAAGTTCAACTAATGCAATTATCTATTTTCAAGTTTGGTGGCAAAAACAATTTTGCATTGTAGAAACGTTTGATGGAGTTATATTTAAGAAGCAACGGTTATGGTGAAATTTTGGAGAAATACTTAGTACAAAAAGAAAAATCGACGGCTAAAGAATCACAACAACTGGTTCGTGATCATTTATTGAATGAAAAGCCTTGTTTTTAATTTGTCAATTTGTTGAATTGCTGATTCTTAAAAAAATATTCCATAGTAAAACAACAAAAGAGGCTAGGAACATTTTGCTCAAAACATATAAAGGAGCATACATAGTTAAACGAACAAAGACGAAAAGGTTTGAAAAGGCAATACAAGTTGACGGAGTAAGGTAAAGATGAAAGTATTCGTGATTATTTTTCACGAGTGGAAAAATTGATCAATGAGATGCAAAATAATGTTCATAAAATTACGTAGAATGATAGAGTGAGAAGATTATGCGCATGTTGATAAGTCGATTGGATTATGTTGTCACAGCCATTGAAGAGTCTAAAGGTTTGGAGTCCATGATTTTCAATGATTTGCAAGCTTCATTAGAGTCCCGTGAATTGTGCATGAATGAAAAATCACCAAACACAACGGAGCAAGTTCTAAAAGCCCTAGTAATTTTGAGAAATGAGAAGGCACTTCCAATGGCCAAAATATAGTATTCTCAAAGAAGTTCAAAATTCAGAGGTAGATGAGGTAAAAATTTCATAACCAATTCTAGACTAGGAGTAAGGGAGAGTAAATTTTCTCAAGATAAATCCAATATTTAATGTTACAAGTGCAACAAGTTTGGTCATTATCAATCTGAATGCAAGTTACATATTCAGTGCCATAATTGTAAAAAATATGGTTACTATAATAGAGAATGTCATGCTCAAAGACAAGAACATAAAGATAATCAAGCTAAAGTCGTTGAGAATAACAACTCAGAGACTTTGCTGATGACTGCTCATGAAACCAATAACAATCACAACTGTCAATGGTTGTTAGATTCTAGCTGCAGCAATCACTCAAGTGAAAACAAGGAAGTTTTTGTTGAATTAGATTAATCATTTCATTCTTCAATAAACATGCCGATAACTGCAAGATTTTAGTTTGGGATGAGGAAAGATTGCTGTAAAATTTAAGAAGGGGTCTTTAAATTACATTTTTGATGTGTAGTTTGCTCCTAATCTTTGCCAGAATCTATTAAGCATTGGACAACTATCAAGAAATACAATTTACACCTCAATAAAGATGGATGCACCGTGATGACATCCGACTGTCTATTTCCAACATATCTTAATTACGACAATTCTTCTTTTTGCAATACTATGACTATCAATGATAATTGGCTATAACATATGCTACTTGGGTATTTGGATTTGGAAGCATTAAGTTTTTTGCAAACAAAGAATGGGTTTCAAACTTGCCAACCATTCAAGTTCTATACTAGATTTGTGAGTCATATGTAATGGGAAAAAAAGCATAGAGATCCAATTCCTACAAAACAAGCATGGAGAGCCAAATGTCCACTAGAGCTGGTGCATTCAGATCTATGTTATGTGAAGGTTTCATCAAATGGAAGTAACAAATATTTTATTACATTTATTGATGATTATAATAGAAAGGCATGAGTTTATTTTTTGAAGAAGAAATTTGAGGCATGTAAAATACTTAAGAATTTTGTAGCGTATATTGAAAAACAAAGTGGTTATTCTTTCAAAACTTTGAGAACTGATACAGGCATATAATATATTGTTTGTGATGATTTCTTAAGAAAGCATGGAATTAAGCATCAGTTGATAGCTAAATATACTCCTCAACAAAATGGAGTGACAAAAAGGAAAAATAGAACTATTATGGATATGGTGAGAAGCATGTTATTTTGTAAGAAGCTACCTAAAAGTTTCTATGCAGAGGTCGTGGCTTGTGTGGTCTATATTTTGAATAGGTGTCCTGTTAAAAGTGTTTGGAATAAAACTCCACAAAAAGCATGAAGTGGACGAAAGCCTAATCTTAGTCATACGAAGGGTTTTGGTTGTATAGCATATTCACATGTGCCTGATGAGTTAAGAAAGAAGCTAGATGACAAGGTCGAAAAATGTGTATTTCTTGGTTATAACATGGAAACAAAATGTTATAAGCTTTATAATCCAAAGATTCAAAAAGTGATCATTAGTCAAGATGTTACATTTGAAGAAAATGGAGTACGGGATTAGTCAGAAAAAGAAAAGAAATCATTGTCAGTACCAGTGTTCATAAACAATTAATTGGAAACGACTAATCAAACTAGTATGGAAACGACTAATCGAACTGGAGGGTCATCTTCATCTCCAGTTCTTGAAGAGTCAACTCATGTTGATCCTAAAGCGACACCTCCTCCTACTTCACCTTCACTTAGGTGCTCACAACGAGAACGGCATCTAGTCACTATTTGAAAGATTATCAAGTAGGCGAGGATGACAATGATGAAGAAGTTGTGGCCCATTATGCCTTCTTTGTAGATTATGATCCAGTAACATATGAGGTAGCAATTAGCAAAGATTGTTGGATCAAAGCAATGGACGAAGAGATTAAAGCAATTGGGAAGAATAAAACGTGAGAGCTAACTACTCTCCCAAAAGAAAAGAAATCAATCGGAGTTAAGTCGGTATATAAGACAAAGTACAAACCCAATGAAGAAATGGAACGTTTTAAAGCAAGGTTAGTAGCAAAAGGATACAAATAAAAGTCTCGTATCAATTATTTTGAAGTATTTGCCCCAATTGCTAGATTAGATACTATGCAGATGATCATTTCTATTGCCGCTCAAAGAATTGGAAAACAATTCCAATGGATGTCAAGTCAACATTCTTAAATAGTGTACTTGAAGAGAGGCTCATATTGAGCAACCATCAAGCTATGAGAAACACGGAGATGATAAAATTTACGAATTAAAGAAAGCACTATATGGATTAAAACAAGCATCACGAGCATGGTATATTCGTATTGATACCTATTTTCTGAATAATGAATTTTAGATGAGCATGCTTTGTATATCAAAACCAACAAGGATGGAGATATCACAATTATTTGCTTATACGTGGATGACTTAATCTTCACCAGCAACAATTCTAAATTATTGGAAGAATTTAGGAAAGCCACGATTGTTCAATTTGAGATGACAAATCCTAGTTTGATGACTTATTTGCTTGGCATTGAAGCAAATAGACAAAGGTATATTTATTTCTCAACAAAAAAATGCACAAGATATTTTGAAAAAGTTCAAGATGGAAGCATACAAACCAATTGTAACACAAGTAGAGGAAAGATTGAAGCCTTTGAAAAACGGTAATGGTGAATTGGTTGATGCAACTAAATCTAGAACAATTATTGGAAGTTTAAGGTACTTAACAACAAGGCCTGATATTATTTACAGAGTTAGAATTGTGAGTAGATTTATGGAAGCACCACAACAATCTCATTGGCAAGCCGCTAAACATTAAAGGAAAACTTCATGGAATATTTTATTCAAATTCTAACACAATGGAGCTGGTAGGATTTATAGAGAGCAATTGGGCAGGAGATATTGAGAAACAAAGAAGCACTTTAACTATGTTTTCCATCTTGGTTCGGGAGCATTTTCTTGGTTATCCAAGAAACAACAAATAGTGCCCTTTCAACGATAGAAGCTAAATACATAGCAGCATCGAATTGCATCACACAAGCAATATGGTTGCGAAAAATTCTTGAAAAATTGCAGCATCAACAGTTTGGTTCTACAAAAATCTTCTATGACAATAAATCAACAATTGCCTTGACAAAAAATCTAGTCTTTCATGATCGTAACAAACACACCAATATCAAACATTACTATATTTGAGATTTGGTAGAAGACAGAGATCGTGGTAGAGTACCGTAAGTCCGAAGATCAAATTGCTAACATTTTAGGCTGAATTGTTCTTTAAGCAGAAAAAGATGCTTGGAATGTCCAAACCAAGTTTAAAGGAGGATGTTAGAAAGTAAACTTGATTTTGTATTTGACTCGGTCAAATTCACAAGTCAAATTAATGTTGAATTCCTTTTATTAGTTGGCAATTACAAATTGCCAACTATTTTACCCCGTGACCAACTTTAGCAAACTATAAATATGGCCATTGGCCATATGATAAAGATATACATAGAAAAGAAAATAGTGAGAGCATGTATAAAGTTTAAGTTGTTAGCTTCAACAAGCTAACGCATAATGGATTTCTGGGTTGTGAGAGTTTGTAGTGTGAGTTTGTTTTGTAAAATTTCTGTTCTCTTAATCAATAAAATTGTGTGTAATTGGATTTCAGAATCCATTTTCTAGGAAATTTTAATTTGCTAACAAGAATGTACCAAACTAGGCGGTCTTCGGAGAGAGTGAGGGAGAGAGTGCAAATCAATCTTGGAGAGGGAGTATCACCTCATCCACATCTAGTGAAGACTGATCATAAATGCCAAGTTAAAAGTTGCAGTTTCTAGGCAGTTGACAGTTCATGATACTTTTCCATATAACAGGCATGATGACAAAGCCAATAAGTTCCTGATTACACATACGAGCAGCTATTATTTAGCAGATAATGATACTTAAGGCTAACATGCAATAACTAATCAAAATAATAACAGGAATGACTAGATAATATGTATATACAACAGCCTTAAGACTAAAAGAGCTTGATAAGAACCTGCAATCCCATCAGAAGGCGATATCGTTTGTACCTTCAAGGTGAAGAATAATAAGCTTTTTAGATTGTACTGCTAGACTTGAGGAATGTTCAGCTTGACCATTAACTTAAATCAGCCTGTCAGAAAAAGCCCAAGAATCTGATGAGAGTCTCTCCCATCCTTCAGAGTTAGAGTCGCTCTTTGACAACTGTTCGAATAAGATTTTTACTATTCCACGACAACACTAAAGTCCCGTTATGCAGCAGCTTTCTACGCGCCTTTGTGAAGCCAGTGTTTGAACTTTTCTTCGACTTGCATCTTGCTATCATAACAATACTTAAAGAGCACCTGTCAGCATACTGGAGCAAGTTTTGATTGTCAGAATGGGATGTGAAATTCAATGCCCCAAGTGGGTTTAGAAGACAAGAAAGATGAAAGAAAAATGAGGCTTTGGATGAACAACTGACCGTATAAGTACAAGCATACTATTATTTCTTTACGCCATTTGTTTTATGCCAATAAAAAATATAAGGTGAAGCATGTAATTGATTGGTTTTCTGTTTCCCACCAAACCCTTTCTCCTCTCTCTCCCTCCATGATCTTGAGATGGATATGACAAACTAAAACTCTACGGAATATCTAAAATGATATGATATGTCATTTTGTCTTGGACTGCCTAAAAACTCTGTACCTGATCGATTTAACAAAAGCAACTAAGTAACGTGAATAGTTAATAATGCAAAATATAGAAACCCCATCCTTTGGATAACTGCCACTTGAAACAGGTGAAAAAAAAAATGTGCCTTCAAAGTTCAACTTACTTCTGGAATGTCGAAGTCACCATCAGCAGCATCACATAAATCAAGTGATACTTGTCGTAGCATTGGCAGCTATCATAAACATAACAGCATCACTGAATTTTAGCCATTTAGCATAACTAGGATAACAGAATCACATAATCATGTTTAGTTCTAGAATAACCAACCTCTGCAGCAGCATCAAGAAGGAGGCTTCTATGTAGCCCAGAACCCTGCACAGTATGTAGTTGGGTCAGTTGCACTACATTGATCGAATACCCAAAAGTTTACCTTGCTATTCTCCCATTTCAACAATTAGCTTAAAATAGTAAAGTTATAAATTATAACCTTGAGTAATCCACACAAACACGTGTAATTGATCCCTATACATGTAACACTTAAGCATTGACAAACCACAACTGGAATACTGTTTGGAATCATTTCTAATTAACTGCTTAGATGTATCTTATGCCCGTGCATATAGTCTCAATCTTTAACTCTCTTTATCACAGCACGGAGATCATGTTCATTGTTAACTAACATATCCTCCTACACAGTAATGCAGAGGAGAACAAGTAGCACTCTTAAACCTTTTGGTAACCAACTGAACATGACTAATACAATTCAGACCCTAACAATGCCTCACTCATTTACTGCAAGCCTTCTTTTGTTAGTTTCCAAAACCTGTTCAAACAATCTAATATGTTTTTTTTTCCAAATTAATTTTGTTCTAACAGTATTTTAACCACTTCTTTTAAATCCTAGTATAACAGAATAATATCATTATGAACATATAATGAAGAAAAATGAGATCATGATACATTCTAGTTGTATGATACATACAGGCAATGTCAAGATCTAACTTCATTTGATATTGAGAAACATATGCATGTAAAATGATAGAACAGAAAATTGCAATAACAAACGCCTCACATTGTGACGCAACAAGAGATTTTCAAGTGCTCTGCAGTTGAAAAGAGAAGAAATCCCATTTGCTGTTACTTCTCCACAGTCCTAATGAACAAGAGAAAAGATGATTTTAAAAGCTAAGTTAAAATTCTAAACAATCAAATCTTTGGGTTGATTCTAAGTAAGCAAACAAGAGACATAAGACATTCTAAAATAAGCTAAGTTATAAGCCAATAACAGTTAAGAATTTTGTAAAGAGTTGATACTAAGCTTGCAATCTATTTTATTTCATTGAGTTTGGAGTGGCACTTCCGTTTACTGTATTCAGGAAGAAGAAAATCAAATGAATAAGAGGGAAACAAGAAATCGAAATCAAGGGCAGTTAGCCTACCTCAAGATGGAAAGAAATCAAGCCTGGCCATCCATTTGAAATGATGTCAATAGAATCTGTAGAAATTGATAGAAAATCGATATATAAATATATGAATAGACTTGCTTTGAAAGCATAACTGATGAAATGGAACCAATATAATGCATAAAAAGAAGCATGTGTGATGTACCCATAGCTGCTGGGCAAACAAAGCTAAATTTGGATCATAATACTAAAATGAGGACAACCATTACATAGTACATGCTAAGACAGTAGCCTAAAATCAAATTAATGCTTCAAATTAATCACTGACCAGGATTAAGAAGCCTGCACCCTATCAATGAAAGCTCAACCAAATTCTCAAAGTTCTGAGTAATTGTAAGCAAATCATCATTGTTCATCCATGGGGTTACCCTCTCGAGCCTCAATGTCCTTAGATGTGGCATATGAAATCTAAGGCCTGACATGGATATGTCACCAAGGCAGTAGCAGAGAGCCAGAACATGCAAATGTTTCAAGGATGCAATGATGTTCATCACAATATAATCTGAGATAACCTGGAAACATATAAAATCATAAAGAAGAGCAAAAAAATGAATATCGCAAAGTGATATCAATGAGATTTAAGATAATGTTCCCAACTGAGTTAATTCAGAATTGAAAAAGCAGCATCATCATAAATGACAGGTGCCTCATGCTCAATCAATCCCTCCAAGAAGATACAGATACAGAGTGGGTATCCCAAGATTGGTGTTAATCAAAATGAACTTCCACAATCAAACATAGGTTCTCACATCCATCAAAGGCAGCAGAATTCAAAAAAAGATTACAACTTAAACAGGTTTAAAACTTGCACAACATCAGAAAAAACACATCTTTGAGAAGATATGGTAAATATTTTATGCTTATTCATACAGTTAAATACTGTGAGAAGTCTTCACAGTGAGCTCTACGCATAGAGAATCTGATGAAGTTACAGAATGAGGCTTACCTTTCTAGCAGAATATAAACAGAGCATACCTGAAAACAAAGTGTAATTGACTCCAGTAGAGAACAAGTAGTTGGAAGAAGTTCAAGCACTTCTTCATTAAGCGATGCACCTAAACCAACAGTAATGGCCCTCACTGACATGATTGCAGGTCTCAGAGCTCCCAATGAAAAACTAGAAAATCCCCAACCAAGTGCAATGTCTTCCAATTTGCAGTTGTCTGCTAACCACATACACAGAGACTGCAAGGAAGAACAATCCATGCTATTGGAGCTGCTTTCACATTTACCCAAGTTCTTACAGCCTCTCACATTCAAAGATTTCAAAGCAGGACTTCCATGGATTATGTGAGCTAAAGCAGCCCCAGATACCTGCAATATAAAGCAAGCTATAAAATAAACATGCTTTCCAGCTGCTTATCCCCTAAACAGTATAGTGACATGGTCAAAAAGATAGGCAGTGGCCATCAATAGTAACTCTTAGTGAACTAAGCTGTTTAAATGCCAAGATTCAACTTCTTCATTACGAGAACCAAGTCATCTCGTAAATCATAACCACATCAAACAAGTTTTTTTAATGGCCCAATCCAGTATACCAGTAGGATTTAAAGTTGTACACATCTTTATGCAACAAAAGTTCAGGACATGTTTAATGGAAAACAAACTTTGCTCTGCCTTTAGTCACACTCTCAGAGATCCAATAACAAAATGAGATCTAGGACCTATGTGGATGCATGGGAACCCTCTTAAAAACATGATTAGCAATTTCAAGAACCTCAGCGAATGGAAAGAGGAAATAATCTTAAAACCAGACTCTCTTAACCAAATTAGAAAATAAGTTTATTATATCTTTTACATCAAACTAGCTATAAGAAAACATCCATGACCATCATAATGGATCAATGAAGTCAAAGATAACAGAACATAAATAATACTTTCACTTCTAGAAGTAACAGCTTAACTTGATGACTAACCCTGGTGTTAGAAATATCAAGCATCTCCAAGGAAGATCCTGAGTAGCTATAAACAGCATCATCAACAAGGTTAGTGCTTCTCAGACAAAGACTTTTCAATGTTTTTGTTTGAGAAATAAGCTCCACCAGAGATTGTTGATCAACACCTGCAAATTAAATAGGCGTCCTTAAGTGATGGTTAGATGTCAGATATATAAATCTACGCATCAACAAGATGGATCTAAACTCTTCCCTAGAAACATTTTTGGGCAAAACATCAATAGTTGAATATCCTTTTTCTGCTTATATCAGTTATAACAATGTCCCGCAATCAATCCATGAGATAGCAAACAACAACCATCAACAACAGCATAGTTTATTTCAAAGTAGTAAGAAAATCAAAACTCCCAACCTCAACCTCCTTTCTCCCTTCTGCAACCTTAGCCGGTGTTTGAAAAACAAGCACTGATCTGATTTCATCTCAACTTTATATCAAAACAGAGGAACAGAGGAAGGAGATACTACTCACCCTTGCAACCACCAATGTGAAGAATTTGAAGATTACGAACCAAAGTATGTAAATATATTTTTCCACTACGGACAATGGAAGAATCACAGGTTTCTACGGGAGAACAAAGTGCTCGAACAGAATTTATTCCGAAAGAAGTATCACAAACCATAAGTGAATGCAGTTTGTGACATCTGAGTACTAAGTTTGATATGCCAACATCCGTTACTGAGGTACATCCCTTAAGATTTAGGTATTGCAGTGAACCACAGAATGCAGAGATATCCTGAAGATCAGAGTCTGGCACAGAAATTGCAAGGAGAAATTAGTACAAATGTAAAATGGTCAATGGGGTTAAGGTATCTAGCAAATGATGAAGTGTGGTGAACAATAAAAAATATATATACCCTAGATTAAATTTCCAGTGGATCAATCTAAAACAGCACAAACGATTTCCTAATCAAAGAAGGAATCTCCAACAATGCAACTACAAAAATACAAATGCTAACAAGGGAGCATTAAGTCCTATTGCATTCCACAATTTCCATTTACTTATGGATAGGGTAAGTTACCTTAATGGCAGAATTTCCGGTTATAATGCAGTTGAGTTGTATAGAAGGAGGCTTCTACAAAATTTCTGTATCTATATTATCAATTCTGGTATATTGACATTATCAAAATACAGGCCAGCTACGTGTATCCAGAATTTAACAGTGAATATCTCTTTGTTCAAAAGAAGAATATTACAAGAATAATAACATAAGATGTCTCACCTGATAAATCAGTTCGGCCCTCCAAAATGAGCTTTGTGATGTTTGTGAGTGAGGCCACTGAATAAGAAGACGCCATATCTGGTGAGCTACTGCCAACAGGAAAGGATTTCTTTGATCGTGTTGGCATAATAGCTGCAGTACAGGATACAGCTGACACCTCTGTAGCTATAAGAGGACTAAGATCAACAGTTAAGTCAATCTCACTTAAGTGAGGGCACTTCTCCAGCAATCTCTCCAACGTGGTCACTTTGAAGCTCGGAAGGTAAGCTGCTTTTAGTTTTTTCAAAGATGGAAATGTCTTTGATAAGCATTCGATGATGGCTTCAAGATGTAGCCTTGGAAACTTAGAGATGTTCACCTCCTCTACTGAGTGAAAAGACAGGGTTGGGTGCAATCCCTGCAAGATTCCATTTTGTTCCTGGCTAAAGTTTTCAGAGTTAGTCAACTGCTTTGTGCTTTTCTGCAAGTTGATTCCACATGAAGGAGGGGCAGCAGACAGGAGCAGAATTGCTGGTTTCATTTGTGGACAGCCTGAAAGGTCTACTTTCTGCACCAAATAGAAAATGTCCACAATTAGGGAAACTTACCTGAGACATGAAAATAGAGCAGTTCTAATTGGATTAGGGCAGGCAAATAACAAATATTAATAGTAATCACAACTGAAAATCTTAAGAGCTCGATGGATTTCTAAGAACAATTTCAAGAGAATTTTTATTACTTTTCTTTTAATAGTCAAACCTGAATATCCAAACTAAAATCAACTGAATAGAATGGGAAGAATTGGCTTTCCACATAAATGCAACAGGTATCTTTCCCTAAAAGAAATGATAACAAAAATTACCAACATAAACTTGTCATAATGAGGATAAGGTCTCTGTTCTGCTCTATAGAGCTCTGGAATTTCATGAATAAAAAGCACTCACTGCATAGGTAACATGTTACCCTCTAGCTTTTGTTCTTTAAACAATCTTGACGTAACTCAACATGAAAGTCAAGGTGACAGGACAGCCCTTGAGTCGAACCATACCTTAGAATATTCTGTCAACCGAATCTTGAGATGGTCCAAGCCACCAGTTCCTAAAACATCAATTGAGCATATCGGTGGAATCTTTAGCAGTCTAAAAATTGTCTTAATGCTCTCATCCGCAAGCTCTGAAAAATAGGGGCACCTTCTCTTCCCTAGTTAGCAATCTAATAATTAGTCATTTTTTGCTATTGGTGGACAGAATTTGAAAGTTTAAAACTTGAATTCAGTGCCAACAAGCAGAAGGTCTGGAGCATACCTGCAGCAAACCACAATGGCAAAAGGCTAATTCGAATCTGTTTCAAAGCAATAATAGATTGTTGTGGTTGAAACAAATTTGGAACTGCTATAAACAGATAAAATAGAATGACAAACGTCAGGTAAAGTTATGAGCACTTTATCGTGTCATTTCATCTGTCAAGGATACGTTATCCAAAGTAAGAGGAGGCTAAAAAATGTGTGGTATAACTAGAAACTCTCCTCCATAAGCCCTTGGGCATTCAAATAGTGCATTAGTTGAGAAAGTCACCAGTGGTTTCCTCTTTTCATTTTTCTTTCATGTTAGGATGCATATGTAGCAACAAACTAGTTCATCAAATTTCTTTTGAAATAGCACCCAAACTAAATTATTTGATGGAAAAATTGTTGCATCATTATTATTCTTTGTTATTGTAATCTCATACTAAAACCAATGTTTACAAAAGCTGCAAATTTTAGTATATAATATCTACCTGCTTCAGAACGTCACCAAATCCATCCTCAATGTCAGTCAAATCTTGTGATTGTTTTGTGTTAGCATGGATCCAAAACAAAAGTCCCTCCGAAAGATGCATCTCACTGTTAGAAATCAACAGAACATAAGAATGACAGAAATGCTGAGCACCAAGTCAGGTAGGATAACGTATCTATACAAACCTAGTTACTGTCAAATGGGGATCCTTTATGCTGCACAGCAACAAGTTATAAGGAATATCTTTAAAGAACTTACTAGATAGGGCCCACATCTGTAAAAGGAGAGACCATGCATTAATAATTTACTGGAAACAAGTTGGCATATCATGAGGGTAAAACACTTGCAAGCATGTTAAGAGATGGATCATCATGTAACAGTATATTCCAAATCAATTGAGCCATTTTGAGACATAAATGAAATCAACTTTGCGCTCTTAAGGATGTTGCTAAACCCCTTTGGTATTCAGTAGGGGAAATTTAATTAAGTGAGGAATGAACGCACGAAGAAGTAGCCAAAGAATACAGCCTCATTTTTCACAAAAAAAAAAAAGGAACACAACCCCACAATTGAAATAGAAAATACGGTACAAGGTTGATAAACCTATAAGCCATAAAACTCTTTTCCCATCAGCATGCATGCATTTCTTTGTCATGTGTGGGGTTTGCTGTTGGTCACCATGATAAACAAAGCAGAAACAACAAGAATTATATCGGACAACAATAATCACAAGTACAACCATCATTTAGCAAGAGAGAAACCTTTTGACAAAGAACAAGAAGTATTATATGGAGACTGTAAAAAGCTTAATAAAAGATAATTACATACAAAATTTCTTGCAAGATAGCTCACACACAATTCTGGAATAGAATCAATTGCTGCATAATATCACACAAATACCCATTAGAATGAGTGCCACGATGCTAAAATCAAGCTTAATCGATAAGCTGGATCATACTTGACTATCATATATGTAAGCTCACCATGCTCCACACCAAATTTCCAAATGTTGATCAAGTCGTCTAATGGTACCTCGAGCAAATAAGGGGCTGAGAATGAAGATACCTCAGAGAACCAGTTTTTACAGCTTTGGATAAGCCTCTCTGTTCCAAAATAAAGAGCAGTCTGGAAATGTAACATGAGATATTAAAGGGAATAAATTATATGCTACTAATCAGTAGAAAGCCAATTACAATTGTTTAATCTCTCCTCTCCCTGCGAGTACACTCACAAAAGAAGTCTCCACACATAAGCACGTAATGGAATTCTCTACGCATCAAATGTTAGGACAATGACATAACCGAAACACGAAAAATGAGACAGTATTACCTCAAAAAGTGAAAGGAAATTGCTAGCGGTAATATCCACCGTGCAATCATACACACTCTTCAAAACGGTGACAAAATTTTCCAAATTCCACTGAATAGAAACACACTCGAGGTTTGATTCACTGCAGGATTAAGAAAATAGTCAACAGAAATGACAAAATGGGAAGTATAAACAGATACTTACAGCGAGACGAAAATAAATCACTTCCATCTAAAGCAACATATGCATATATGACTATATGCATGTTTCCCAGCTATATAACAAAAAAAACAAAGAGGGAGAGAGAGAGAGAGACACACACACAGAAGAAGAATCTTTGACAGGTTTAAGGAAAAAGAAAATATATGGAATCATCATCGAGTGGAAAAAAATCAAAAAGAAGAAAAAAGAAGCGATAAGTATATTACTTAAAGCTTCCGCTCAGAAGGCCATGAAAGTAGGTTGATTGTTCGACGAGCCTGCTTAATGCAAATCAAAATGTTTGAGTAACCGAAAGAAATTAAGAAATAAACATTGATAATGAAACTATTCCCTGCAGATGATAAGAAATGAAAAGGCTTGCCTGCTTCGATGAGCTTGAATTTTGAGCTTTTGGTATTTGAGGATCGTCGACAAATCCCAGCTCTGGATATCCGTAATCGAAATAAGAATCTCGCCATGTAGGGTTGGATTTGAGTTTGCGCAAGAGAGAATCACGAGATCATGGTCTATGCTTGACGCCATAAGCTAAAATTGCGCAAGGTACGAATGGAAACTCCAACAGTACTGCTTGGGTGGTGAGAAACTGCTGGAAATTGAAGATGCTAGCAAAGACAAGTTAAACGCCGTAGCAACTTAAGCTACCAGTAAAGTTACTTGACTTCTTCCTTAAAACAAGGCTGCGTTTTGGGGTGTTTGGAAGAGATTGAATTCAATTCATGTATTTGGAACTTAAAAATTTGCATGATTTGAATTCCTCTATGAATCTAATTCCCACTTTCTAATGAATTCAATTCACTTATAAAATCACACGAATTCAATTGCTGTCGCCTGCCACTGTCCTTGCACGCTGTCCCATTTCTTGAACATTTCCTGAAGGATTTGAGAATGGAAAACGCAATTAATTGAGTGAACAATGCTTTGAGAGGTTTTTTATTAATAACCAACGCTACTTATCTTCTTAATATATATAAACATCAATTTATATTTGATTTATTAATTAAAAATAATTTCAATAAATATTTAGTTTTAGATAAAAAGTTAACTTTTAAAATGTTTTATTTTATTTAATTAATAATTTATTAATAAATATTATATATGTAACATCCCACCCCCGTCAGGAAGGGTTAAATAGTAAATTTGTCATATGATAGAATTGATAGGAATTAATTAATACTGTTCATGCATAATAGGATTGATACACAGTATCAATTGTGCACATGGAATTACTGTACATGCGTACATGATATTCCCGGTTTTTGTGCCTAAGGCAATTTTATTGTGATTAACATGGTTATTGGGTTTGAAAAATTATTTTGACTGATCCAGAGTGTGTTTTATATTTTAAGGAATTTTTAGGAATTTTTTTGGAATTTTCCGGAGAAAATTCCCG
>JANVCQ010000005.1:42532803-42548346 GCA_025531925.1 Erythroxylum plowmanianum | reverse complement strand
ACCTCCCATTTTGTTTGGCTGTGAAAGCCTTTTGGTTTAAGGAAAAAACTTGTAATTCATCACTTCCATCGTAAAAAACTTTTGATAAAGCATTTCATATCTCATGAGCAGTAGAAAGACGTAAATACCTTTTCATAATTTCAGGCTTCATAGACATCAATTACCATCGTTTCACTTTTTGATTTTCTGCATACCATTTTTCATATCCATCGTCGGATTCCATCAGTTGTTTCATCTTGCCACGAATGTAAGAGAGCTTTTCTCTTTCAGCAATATGCATCTCCATTAGTTGAGACCAAACATCATAATTTGATTCATTTAGAACAATTCCTACGTTAAAAACATTTTCAGGTTGCATAACTATAGGGATTGATTTAATTCCAGAAGCTTCAACACTTTTTTCACTCATCTCTAATAACAACTTGAAAAGAGAAAATAAGAGAATATTTCTTTATTATTCCCTTGATGCATTTGTACCCATCTTACAATGGGATTTATACTACAATTGTGCTAGAAACTAGGACGTAAATTAAGAAGAAACAGAGGAGAAGAATTCGCTATAAACTAAGAAAGAAAAGATATACAATAGTTGTACAACTTCTATTCTAGGAAACAAAGAGAGATTTGAGGTAGAGAAAAAATCCCAACAGAATTTACACTCAGGTAAGATTTTTGACTACACCTTCCAAATGAAATTTTTCCTATACTAATAATGTATAATTTATATGTTAATGATGTATTTGCTTTACTTTTAACAGGATGTTGATAAAAAAAAGTGTATAAATTGAAATAATATTATAGCTCTAACAGTTTGATGTATAATTAAAGTTTTTCTTTAATAATTGCTCTTTTATACTGTAGCAAGAAACTTGGTTTTAGTACAATGTTTAAAAATAGTTCAATTTTTTATTCTTAGTGATATTAATTTTATTTTTAATTAAAATTACCTATTATTAATTTTTTGGGTAAAGAAATTTTAAATCTTACCTATTTGTTTTAACTTAAAAATATAAACTATTTTGTTAATTTGAAATTTTAGTTCTATTAAGTAATAGCACAAAGAAATCGTTTAAACTCGGTTGGAGACCAGGCGACTATGGATCTGGACTTGATTGTGGACCTGTGGTATTGGGACCCAACATTTGATTGCTTCTATTAATTAATGGATTATGGAAAATGATCGTTGGCATCACCAATGACGTCAACCTCTACCAACCAGTTAAAAGTTAAAACAATAAAAGCTGACTACGTTACCTACCCTCTACATTTTGACCGAATGGACCTCGACTTCCATGTTCCATCTTCTTTAGTTACTTACAATTCAAGGGAACACATAGGTGTACAAATCATCAATGAACAATGTCTGTTGACCATAATGTGAAAAGAATAGCATAGAGCTTGCAATTTTTACTCGTGGTCAATCAATGAGATGCGTCTCAACAGCTTTTATTTTGTCCAAGTTGGACGTAAACTTGTGAATCTGTTGCAGTAGGCCGTCTCGGTTCATTAGCACTTCATAGGACTTGCACCTGCACCGCTTATTTCCCTATGCTCTAAAACAAATTTCTTAATTGATATAGTAATTAACTTTTATAATATAAAGACGGCTAAGTTGTAGACATTCCATATGAACTATCTAACTTGTATTTTATATAGAAAAATATTTTTATAAACATAAAACACAGTATTTATTTTTTATATAATTTTTATTTTAAATAAATTACTAATAAGTTAATTCACACCTGGCAAATTTTTTTTGTGTGTATTTTATAAAATCTACAAATTCGCGGTTTCCTAGAATACCACCGTAACCTCAATTCACGTATTTGCACTGTCGTGGCAAGAATACAGTCAGCAAATACGGAAGGCACGTAGGCTTGCCACGTTGTAATGACGGTTTTTAGGAAAAAGTCAGCCAATAGGCGAGCTTAATCCGCCATAATCTCTGACCAATGACAACCCTTCCACCTCATCGATATTGTTGCTTTTGTGCCCAGACGAAAGTTACAGTTTTATCTAGAAGAAAGACTAGAGAGAGAGAGAGAGTGACTACTGACTAATCGATGGCGGAGAAGACCTTCAAGTACGTTATCGTTGGCGGAGGCGTCGCCGCAGTGAGTCTCCTTAGACGAAAATCTCTTGTTTTCTTGAATATTTCTGTTTGGATCTCTTGATGTGAGGTTTAGTTCGTGGAGTTTCATTTCTTCGTTCAGATCTAATACTTGTTGTTCTTAGCTCAATACAAGCGTTGTAGAATCTTTGGAACTGTTTTTGGATATGGTTGTGTTTTATCGTTATATATTGTTCTTGAACTTTCGGTTGGAGGAGTAGTTTGTCGTAAGTGGTTTGGTTGACTAAGTTTTCGTTAGAATTTGAACTTCTTTTAGTTCTGGTAGAGAGAAGCTTTGTTGGAGGAAAGAAAATGCTCTTTCCAAACTTGTCGATTTAGCGATAAACCGTTACTAACAGCTTGAAACTTGAGAGTGGAAATTATTACTTGATTATTTGACGACTAAAACTCGATCGTCCGAGTCATACAACGGAAGTTATAATCTGATGAGTGTGATAGCAATTGAAAGTTGAACTATGCAGATTATCTTTAGTAATTTGTTTTCAGTAGTCATTTTGGATCTGTCATAATTGTTCAAAGAAAGCTGCAGCTTAACAGATTCAGTAAGAGTTCAGGGGTCCTTTGTCCTTTTGGTTTTTCTTAAGTGAATTTTCTTTTCACGCCGTTTTCTTTGTCTTGTGAGGGGAAAATGTAGGCATGATTATGAAACTCCTTTCTTTTTACCGAATAAAAGTAAATATTCGGAGTTCTTATTGGATCTTAAGTGGGATGTCCATTTTCCTTTTTGACTTATGCCCTATTTGCATTATAGGGATATGCAGCTCGAGAATTTGCTAAGCTGGGAGTTAATCCAGGCGAGCTGGCAATCATATCCAAGGAGGCGGTATGCTTCTCTTTTACCTCAAGTTAAATTACTACTGGATAATGAATTGCACTGAAGTATTTTCATTTCAGTTGTTCTGACAACAAGAAGATTCGCTAGAATTTAGAATTTGTCCTATACAAGTGTTAATGCACTGCTAATTCTACTCATGGTGACATGAGTTTTGTCGTGACTGCATTCTACCTTGGGTTTGTTAAAGTAAACACCCACAAAAACTTATCATATTGATGCTTTTTAATCCCTAAGAGAAAAATATCAAAATCTCTTTGGAGTTTGTACGTTTAGGATTTGTTTTCTTTGTTAATAATTGTTGTGTTTGAAAATAAATTTACTTGAAAGATGCAGAGGTAATTATTGAAAAAATTCTAAGAAATTCTGGGAATTTGATCAGTGCTGAATAATGAATTACAAGACTGCTTTATACTTCAATATTGCTATTTCTATTTTTCCTTTGTAATGCTTCAACGGCTGTGTTTCTCCCTCTGCTACTCTTGCAGGTGGCGCCTTATGAACGTCCTGCTCTCAGCAAGGCTTATCTTTTTCCTGAGGGTAGGCCACATTCTTTGGGCAGATATGGAGTTAGCTAAATTGAGATTGCTTTTGAAATTCTGTTTTTTTATACCAAACAATATTAACTAGTTTTCATGTTGAAAACGTTCTTGTTCAGGAACTGCTAGGCTACCAGGATTCCATGTCTGTGTAGGAAGTGGAGGGGAGAGATTACTTCCTGAGTGGTACAAGGAGCAAGGTGATGCTACTTTGCTCCATTTTAAACGTTGACTGAATAAATACTGAAAGAAAGAAGCACCAATTGTTTTGTTAGTCTACTTTTTTCTCTTCATTTATTCAAAATATCTTTGATATGTTTGCAGGAATAGAGTTGATCCTTAGCACGGAAATAGTTAAAGCTGATCTTGCTGCCAAAAGTCTGATTAGTGCAGCTGGAGAAACTTTCAAGTATAATACTTTGATTATTGCAACTGGTTCCACGGTATGTTTTAGATGTCAAAGATTTCCCGATGAGGAATATGAATCTTGTGCCTTTTCTCCACGAGTGGGTATTTATCTTGTTGCTTTGTTTCAGGTTATAAGGTTGACAGACTTTGGTGTGGAAGGAGCTGATGCCAAAAATATCTTGTACTTGAGGGAAATTGATGATGCTGATAAGCTTGTAGAAGCAATTAAAGCAAAAAAGAATGGGAAGGCTGTGATTGTTGGAGGAGGATACATTGGTCTTGAACTTAGTGCAGCTCTGAGAATTAACAACTTAGATGTTACTATGGTTTATCCTGAGCCATGGTGTAGTAAGTTGATTTTTGTCTTCTTTGTTTGTTAAAATGTATATTGATGGATGATTTGGTGCTCATCTTAGATTTCATGTTTCCTAACATTACCAAATGTTATTTCAGTGCCTCGTCTTTTCACGTCTGGCATAGCTGCTTTCTATGAGGGTTACTATGCCAATAAGGGGATTAAGATTATTAAGGGAACAGTTGCTGTTGGTTTTACTTCTGACTCAAATGGAGAAGTGAGTAATTTAACTGTCTAAATAACTAAAAATCTTTATGGTGGCTAACAATGCAATAAAAATGGGCTGAATGGTGTTTTTTCTTTTGTTCAACTTCTTTCAGGTAAAAGAAGTGAAATTGAAGGATGGCAGGGTGCTGGAAGCTGACATTGTTGTTGTTGGTGTTGGTGGAAGACCACTTTCAACTTTATTCAAGGGCCAGGTTGAAGAGGAAAAAGGTGGAATAAAGGTTGGTGGAACTCTTGATGTCTTTCGGACCCATTTCATATATATTTGACCCATTAATTATCCCTCCAGTTGATCGATATGCTCTCCTTATTTGCATCTTATAACTTGTTGTCCCATTTATTTCGTTTGCCTGCATATTGTTTTACTATGATTTCACAGAATCAATCGGAACGCTGAAGGCCCTACTTAACCTAATACTGAAACTTATTTATTGCAGACTGATGGGTTTTTTAGAACAAGTGTTCCTGATGTGTATGCTGTCGGAGATGTGGTTACATTTCCTATGAAATTGTATAATGATATAAGACGGGTTGAACATGTTGATCATGCTCGTAAGTCAGCTGAGCAGGCTGTGAAGGTACGCCACTCTTATCATTTACTTTATTGTCTGATTAAAGCTAGGGCATTTGGATACTCTTGCGTCCTTAGAGATTTGACATTCTGATTTCGTAGAACTAGGAGGCGCTGACATCATGTTCCATCATCCTGATGAAGATAACAGCCCGATTTTTGGGAGTTTAGTTGCTATTTGCTATTTATGTCTACACAGTTCCCTGTTGATAACTCTTTTCCTTCTGTTGTTTAGGCCATCAAGGCAAGCGAGGACGGTAAAACTACCGAGGAGTATGATTACCTCCCATACTTCTATTCACGAGCCTTTGATCTGTCCTGGCAATTCTATGGTGACAATGTCGGAGATACGGTGCTATTTGGGGACAGTAGCCCAACATCACAAAAACCGAAGTTTGGAACGTACTGGGTCCAAGATGGAAAGGTGGTTGGAGCTTTTTTGGAGGGTGGAAGTCCGGAAGAAAATAAGGCTATTGCCAAAGTTGCCAGGACCAAGCCTCCTGTTGAGAACCTGGATGTGCTGACTAAGGAAGGACTTTCCTTTGCCGCCAAGATTTGAGAAGATTTGTATTGTGTATTGAGTTGCCCATATATAGACACATATCATGTTTCTGGTTTTAGATTTTGAATAAAGGCAGAGTACTTTGACTTCTAATTTTGTTACGAGAGGGTTCTTCTAGTAGTGCTTTCAAATTTCTCTGAGATTGCCAGCAGAGGGGCTGATTCGAAACGACCAACAAATGTGCAAGCAATCACCTTCGTTTTCTGCCCTTGGCCCTATCTTCAGATAGAAACTATACTGAGCAACGTTAGATATCAAAATCAACATACAAGTGTAACAGTTAAAAGACGTGTAAACGGGAATGACGGGAAGAGGCTGCGGGGATGTTATGGAAATACACAGTACGGTGCTTACAGGGGAAAGCATACCAACCTAGCCTACCAAACGATGCGATATTGGTCGAAGGTATTAATTGGTACTTTTTTACAAAAATTTTAAGCAAGTCCTAATGTTATTTTTAGTATCATTAGTAAAATAGTACTCAATGCATTCAAAAGTGACAACGTAGATAATAGAAAGGATTATTTTTAAAATGTTAAGATATAATGTGATAACGTAAATAACATTAAGAACTAATTCAGACTTTTTAAAACATGTTAGAAGCAATTCATACCTTTTGCCTTTGGTTTTTGGTAAGCTTTGATACTTCTCAATGTGGTCACTTTGGTAATTTGGTTCATATCAGCTCTTTTTTTACAAGAATGTAGATATCGGCCCTATTTAGTTGTTGACTGATTAGTTATTTTTTAGCTAGTTGATCAAAATTAACTTATTGATTTTATCAAAAAGTTATTTAATTTGTTTAGTTGTTGGCTGGTTGGGTTGACTGATTCAATCCAACCAATTAATTTGTGAAAAGCTCCAAATATGGAGCGTGAATGACTATTCTCCCATCAATTCTTGGCTGCTTTCCGTTATCATTTCTATTATTTTTAACTATTGCTAGCTGTCACCCCGTGAGTAGTCATAAATTGAAGTGGTGTTGGTGCAGGTTTATATGTTTTATGGGTGATTTTGTTATTAATATTGGGGTGGTCTTGTTATTATTATTATTATTAGATTTTGTTATTATTATTATTAGATTTTGTTGTTGTTGTTGTTGTTGTTGTTGTTGTTGTTGTTATTATTATTATTATTATTATTATTATATGTTTTTTATTAGAGTTATAAACTTAATTTTTATAAAATTAAATATCTAAAATCTAAATTACTATAAGAATATTCAACGAAATACTAAGATATATAATATTCATACCTTTATAATTTTTTTTAAAGTCATATTTTCATAAGTTATTTTACACATAAATAACTAATATTAAACAGTTAATTTTATCAAATATCAAATAATAAACAGTTAATGCAATCCGCTGGTCAAATCAGCTATCAGCTATCGGTTAATAACTAATGCAATCAGTTGATTGTCAAATAGGGCCATTATTTACAATATTTAGATATTAAAGAATAGAATTTGAAATGAAGAACTTAAAACTGGCAAATAAGATTTTAGAGATGCAAAGACAAAAACAATAGAAAGATTTAGGTTTCTTAAAATAATTACGTAAAGAAGATGCTTCAATATACAAAAACTATAAGCCAATATCTATCCCTTTTTCCTATTAACTTCATCTTCTATTATGAATCCTAGTAATGGAAAAGAAAGGATAAAATTCTTATGTACCATACAGATTTACTCTAAGGAGTTTAATATTGTACGTAATTTTTATAACATTGAACATTGCACATTATATGGTAAATTTTGAAAGAAAACACTGAAATAATATAAAAAGGATCCTAAGATATAGGACCTCTAATGTTACATTAAAATATGGAAGATCAAAATTAAATAACTCTGACTGTGCAAGTAATCTTAATAAAAGCAAATTCACTGCAAGTTAATGCAAGTAATCTTAATAAAAGCAAATTCACTACAAGTTATATGTTCTTGCTTGTTAGTTGAGGTGTAAGTTGAGTTTCAAATCACATAAATAACAAAAGTAGAATATGAAGCAACTATAAAAGCTCATAAAGAAGAGGTATAGTTGAAATTGTTGTTAGAAGGGCGTAGACACAAACAACAAAAAGATTCATTATTTGTGATAGGCAAAGTACCTTACATCTAGCAACAAATCCAGCATTTTATAAAAACCAAGCACATATAAGTTTAATTTCGCTTCATTCATAAGAGAGTGGAGGAAGGAGCTGTGACTAAGGTAAAAAAATTCCATACCAAAGACAAAATAACAAATTTTATGACAAAAGTGGTTAGGCATAACAATGGGCTAAACTTAGCGAGTTTAAGGTTGTCTATGCCGAACTCAAACGCCTTTAAAGGTAATCTAAGCTTGATCTAAAAATCAATTAAGTTCGGTTTGTATTGCTTAAGCCTAAGCTTAATTGGGCTTTAGGCAGCCTAAAGCTCGATTTACCTAAATATTGAGATTGACCCCTGTATAACTATGGCTCTATTGTCTTCGACAGGAGAAGTCACCAATCTCCAAAATATCTAAGGAGGCTTAAGATTGATTGTTTTTAATCAAATCTTCTAGCCAGAAATTGACTAAAAAATATATTATTATATTGCTAATTGGTCTAGGTCTCCCGTTATTGGAATTTCACGTCAGCGACATATAGTAGTTAGTAGTGAGCGATGACATGATCCGGCAAGCAAACTTTTGTACATGTTCAATTGACCAGCAACCGAACATTGTACATGTTCAATTGACCATACAGATGTTCATATAAAATAAAGAAAAACTAATCTTTAAATTACACCAAATTTAGGGAGTGTTTGTTTTCGTTTCTTTGTTATGGTTTTTATAAAAAAAAAAGGAAACATCTTATTACAACATGTTTGGTTCGTTATTGTTATTTATGATATTTTTAAAAATAAAAAAACCATGTAATATTTTACAACGTATTTTAAAACTTTTTTTTTCACAAAAATTTTTTGTGTGCTTTGAAAACAGGTTTCTCTCCTTTGTGTCGTCGTCTTCTGCTACCTGCAATTTCTCTGGTTTGTGTTTGTATATGTTGCTTTTGTATGTTTTCTAATCTGTTCCTTGATTTGCTATGGCTGTAATTTGTGTTGAAACTTGTTTTTCTAGTCATCACCTAGAGAAACCTGATTTCTAATCATCTTCGTCTCCACACAAAGAAGCGAAAGAAAGGAAGCGATAATTAAAACTAATTCATTAATTTATCAGGCCACTGTTTTCTTTCACCAGAGAGTACCTTCTTTTCCAAATCAAATGGATGCGAATCCACTTCAGCTAGAATACCATGAGCAATCTGATAACCATGGTTTCTCGGCTTATCATACTCTATGAAAGTGCTAGCAAAACCACTTGCATCAACAATCAAGCTCACTCCCATCATCACAGATAATTGAAGACTCAAACTCGCCATGTGTCACCTCCTAAACTTTAGCCTTATGACGTTTAACACCATTAAAGACACAATTCCCAGATTTAAACTTTAGCCTTATGAAATCTAACATCAAAGTGACAACAGTCAGAAGGATCAAACCATGACAGATTAATATCCAAAGAACCTGTCTTTGACTCTGGTATTGTTTTGTTTTTAGTTTTTTATTAGAAATTTTAACCTAATAAATTTTATTTTTATTTTTATATTATAAATTTTAATTAAATAAAATTTTTTAGAAAAATAAATAAATCAAAAACAAAAAATCAAAATCAAAAAATAAAAAAAACACTTATTATCTTAAGTGGGATGCAAGCACGCAAAAGTTGAAGTGGAAAGATAAAAGTTAGAAAGGAGACATTAGAACACAAAAAAAGCTCTGAAGTTTCCTTGTGAGAGACAAGGTGGCGATCCAAGTTTTACTACATTACCATCAGCACTACGATCTTCTTACGTTGCCCTTTTACACCGTGCTTTAGCTGGTCTTTTCTTCTGACTACGCCCGCTCTTGGGCCTCCCATGGAACCCCTTGAACACGAGGGGCCTCAGTCCAAACGGGGCAAGATGAGAAAACGTGATGATCCTGCCTCGCCACCAGCCCCGCTATCTTATAGCGCGACAATTTCTGGGAATTCCACTGCAGCAATAGCTGAGGAGACCATCGCCTGGGTTGACGAGGAGCCCCTTGAACCAGAGGAAGGCGACATCACCCACCTCCCCCTCGAACACGGAGGAGGCCTCCAACTGTCCCAAACCTTCCGGGACAAATTAGATAGGCAATGGACCAATGCTGTCGTTGTCAAACTTCTAGGCCGCCGTATCGGTTTTCAAGCTCTCTCCACTCGTATTCGCGCCCTCTGAAAATCGAAAGGAGCCTTGAAAATCATAGACCTTGAACATGATTTCTTCATTGTTCGCTTCAAAGAAGAAAACGACTTCCTTCACGCACTAACTGAAAGTCCGTGGATCATCTACGGGCAAGTTCTTTCGGTCCAGCGTTGGTAACCATCCTTCCGGCCGTCCATTGGCCAAGCTCACCGGGCAGTGACCTGGATCAGATTCCCTGACCTTCCCATAAGTCGATACCACCCTCGTATTCTCATGGCACTCGGCAACATGGGTGGCGAGACGATGAGGCTTGACGAAAATACTTTACAGCAGCTCCGTGGCCGTTACGCCCGCCTAGCCGTGGAAGTTGACCTGAGCAGCCCCTTGCGAACCACCGTGGAACTTGACGGAGAACTCATGCAGGTGTAGTACGAAGGGCTACCGCAGCTGTGTTTCCAGTGTGGCAAGGTGGACCACGCGACGGCGACTTGTCCGCACCGCCCCCCAGAGTTTCTGAGGCCTCGGTCCTCCCTAGCAGCACCGGTGAGACTGCAGCTCCTGCTCCTGCAACGGATGTCGGTGTCGGGAGTAGTGTCTCCCCCAGCTTCGGACCTTGGGTCCAGGTCCACAGGACGCGACGTCCTCCCTCCCAACGGTCACCCCAGCAGGCGCGCCTCCAACGTCATTCTTCCCAGCCCAGCTCCCACACGTCCCCTCCAAAATCTGGCTCGAGATATGCGGCCCTAACAGATGCTCACACGATGGTGAAACAGGCGGGAATAGCAGATGCGGCCTCACGTGTGTCTTCCTCTAAAGGACTGGGCCATAAACATAATTTGGGCCAATTTATGGGCTCTGACCCTCCAACCCCCACCAGATTCCAATTTAAATCACATGGGCTTGGCCCTAAACCCAAAAAAGGGCCAACTGGTCCGAAAGGCCCAATGCCACACCAGACTCGGGCTTCCTCCTCTAGGGCCCATGGGGACCAGGTCACAACATCGGACCGGGCCCCTCCTTTCACCTTTCAACCCAACACCAAGGAGAATCATGTGGTGGTTGAAATTCCTTCCCACACCGATATGATGTGTGAGACCCAACTCCTGACGACACGCGGCCTGAACTTCCCAGAGCTGTTCCCACTGCAAGATGGCATTCTGTCCCAGGAGGAGCCTCTCAACCTCGGGCCTTCTCCATCCCCTCCACAGACGGACACTCGTGACGTGGAGAAATGTACTGATCCGCCGGATGCCTCGACTCAGATGGACAGTTCCGAGGCGCCGACTTTGCATGTAGTGGATGCTGAGGTTCCGGATGCTCCCATTGGAAGTACGGAAACCCTTTAATTCCCAGATTATCTCATTTATGTCTATCCTTATTTGGAATTGTCAAAGGGCCGGGGGGTTAACTTTCGGCTTGTCATGCGTAACTATATCAAAAGTTATACTCCGAGTGTCTTGGTTTTACTAGAACCTAGAATTAGTGGAGCTCAGGCCTTGAAGGTTATCAAAACTTTGGGTTATGACTTTTCTTTCCGAGTCGAAGCCACCGATTTCTCGGGTGGGATTTGGCTGTTATGGAAAGAAGGGATTCATATCACTATACATTTAGCGCATCGACAATTCATTCATACCACCGTTACTTATGATTCGTCCTGCTTTGAGTTCATCGCTATTTATGTCAGTCCTCAAGCGCCGACTCAGAATCATCTCTGGCCCGTGTTAATGCTGTTCAGAAGCCGTGGCTTGTCGGTGGCGACTTTAATGCGAAATTGGAATTCACCGATAAGCGGGGAGGTGCTAACAATACGTGGACAATGAATAAACACTTTCAAGAGTGGGTCCATAGGAGTCATCTCCATGATCTCGGTTATGTGGGCTCCAAATATACATGGCGTCGCAGGATGGTCTAGGCTCGACTGGACTGCGTCTTTGGCTCGACTGATTGGCTTCACAATTTTCCTCAAACGGTCAATACCCACTTACCTTTCCTCGGATCGGACCATCATCCTCTGCTGATACGTTTCCTTCTTAGTCCTCCTCGCTCGTCTCAACCCCCGAGTTTTCGGTTCCAGAATGCCTGGCTCACACATCCGGGGTTTGATACCCTTGATGATATTCATTGGAACTCTGCTGAGGCGAATTTGGGTACTTCGTTAACTCAGTTAGCCTACCACCTTGCGCATTGGAACCGTAATGAGTTTGGCAATATCTTTCATCGCAAACATCGCCTTCTTGCGCGTCTACAGGGCATCCAAAAAGCCATGACCGCAGCTAATCAGGACTGCCTACTAGCCTTGGAAGAACATTTGAGTGGCGAATTGCTGCAAGTGCTTAGTGAGGAGGAAATCTATTGGCATCAAAAAGCCAAGTGCGACTGGATCTCACAGGATGACCAGAATACCAAGAACTATCACACTGCTCATGATTGCTAGCCTCACAAATTCCCAAAGGGAAAGCATCTCTGATCCAGGCCAACTTGCTACTCTAGCTCACGATTTCTTTGCCCAACTTTACACAGTCGAGGCGGGACCATCCTCTTGGCTTCTGCTCTCATCGACGTTCCCTCCCCTCTCGGAGGATGCGCTTCGAGATCTAGCCCAGCCCATCCACCCCATTGAGATTAAGCAAGCAGTTTTTGGCATGAATCCAACCAAGGCCCCGGGGCCTGATGGTTTCAATGCCTTATTCGTCCACAAACAATGGGGTCGTATTGGTCCTAAAGTGACAGTGTTCATTCAGGCAGTGTTTAGGAAGGAATGCTGGGAACAGGAGTTAAATCACACCATTCTTGTCCTAATCCCGAAACCTCCGTCTCCCAAGTTCATTACCCAGTTTAGGCCGATCAGTCTTTGTAATGTCGTGTATAAGATTATCTCCAAAGTTGTAGTTAATCGCCTGAAGCCTTATCTGCATCAGTTGGTCCAGGAGACCCAATGCAGCTTTATTCCAGGTCGCCAGATCACCAATAATATTATCATCGCACAGGAAGTTATCCATTCGATGCGTTGCAAGAAAGGAAGGAAAGGCTACTTTGCCATCAAAGTTGACTTGGAAAAAGCCTACGATCGGCTTCGATGGGAGTTCATCCAAAGTACCTTAAAGGCCATAGGTATGCCTGAGAATCTCATTTGGGTCATCCTGCAATGTGTTACCACTGTGACTATGCAGGTGAACTGGCAAGGAACCTCTTGGATGCTTTTAAGCCTTCGTGCAGAATCAGACAGGGCGACCCAATCTCTCCTTATTTATTTGTCTTGTGTATGGAACGTCTGAGCCAGCTTATTTCCCACTCTGTGAGCCAGGGGCTTTGGCGGCCCTTGTTTCTAAGTCCCTCGGCCCCTCCCCTATCCCACCTTTTCTTTGCCGATGACCTGGTCCTTTTTGCTGAAGCTACGGTTCCCCAAGCTGACCTTATCTTTGGGACTCTGGACGCTTTTTGTCAAGCCTCTGCGCAGGCGGTTAATTTCACGAAAATTAGGATTTTTTTCTCTAAGAATGTCCCTTCGAGTGTAGCTCACCGTATTCGACACTCCTTGGGTATTCAGAGTACAACCAATTTGGGGAAATACCTCGACGTCCCGTTGTTGCATGAGCGTACCACGTGTCACACCTATCGGCATATTCTGGACGTCGCCCAACGGAGGCTTGTTGGTTGGCGCGCTTGCCAGTTGTCTTTAGCAGGTCGGGTTACCTTAACCCAATCGGTTCTGGCGGCCCTCCCGATCTACACCATGCAAACTGTGAGACTAGCTAGGAGTCTCTGCGATAACCTGGAGCGAATCATGCGCAATTTTATCTGGGGCTCTGTGGGAGCTCAACGACAGATGCACCTTGTCAATTGGGCGACTGTCTGTCAACCTAAAAAGGCTGGTGGCTTAGGTCTGAAGCGCATTCGCTCGACTAATGATGCTTTGCTGACTAAACTGAGCTGGACCCTGATTTCCCAACCTTCCACCTTATGGGTTCGAGTTGTGAGTGCTAAATATCACCTCTCCCCGACCCTTCCCCCCCTTACGCTCCAAAGACGCAACGCCTCGAGCTTCTGAAGGGGGTTGTCTGTCACCTGGCATTACGTACGGCAAGGTCTCCGTTGGCGACTGGGTGCGGGGACATGCATCTATTTCTGGCTGGATGATTGGGTCAAGGAGTGGGGCCCCTATATCGGGTGGCCACCACTCCGATCCCCGATGCCTCCCTGTTTGCGACAGTTGCTGATATGACAAATGCAGATGGGTCCTGGAATTGGCACCTGTTTCACCACTCCCTCCCTTCCTCGATTTGCATGGATCTGGCGGATCCTTGTTTACACCCCGACAGCTCGGCGAAGGATATCACGCGATGGGGTCCAGCTGCTCATGGCCGGTTCTCGGTTGCGTCTGTCTATGACGTTATTGAAGGCCGCACCACAGATACCCATGCTCGGCTGTGGACGCTAATCTGGAAATGGGTGGGACCCTAAAGGATCTGAGCTTTCCTGTGACTCCTGAGCAACCAGAAGCTACTGACCAACCAACAACGCGTGGCCCGTCACCTCACTACGGATAGCAGTTGCTCTTTCTGTGACCAGGAAGAGTCCACTTTCCACGTCGACCGTGATTGTCCTCGAGCCCTAGCCCTCTAGAGACAGCTCCCCGGACGCCTGGGCGATACAGAATTCTTTCACTCCCACATGACTGCTTGGGTTACGTCTAACCTTCTGGTTCCGCCTCATAACACTCACAGCCCGTGGGCTACAGTCTTTGGAGTAGCCTGTTGGATGCTTTGGACCTGGAGAAACAAGAGCCTTTTTGATGCCGATTTCGTATGGCCGGAGAATGGGTCGAAACTTGTTTTGACTTACGTTGAGTGGATAGCCCGAGCCCTCGTAGTGGAGACCTGTGTATTCCCGGATCTAGAGCTCCCTACAGGGCACCTCGGTAGTTGGTCCAAACCACCGGACCCCTGGATAAAACTCAACCCAGATGGAGCTTATCAGCCCGGATCGTCCATTGCTACCTCAGGGGGTCTTATTCGGGACTGCACCGGTCACTGATGCGGTGGATTTACCCAACATATTGGCCATGCATCCCCGCAAATTGCTGAACTATGGGGCTTCCACTCTGGGCTCTCTCTGGCTTGGGAGTTGGGGTATCGACGCATCATTGTCGAAACCAACTCCCTAGAGGTGATTAATCTTCTCTCTTCGTCCCAACCTAATTTTACTGAGAATTTTTCTTTGTTGACAGGTACCAGGGATTTCCTCAGTCGAGATTGGGAAGTTCAGATCCAGCACATGCCACGGGAAGGGAACCAATGTGCAAATTTCTTGGCCGCCCTCGCTGTTCGCACCGGCCCAGGGATAAGTTATCTCCCAGAACCTCCAATGTCCCTTATGGAGCTCCTCTTGCGGGATCAGTAGGGTGTTCAATACCCCAGAGCTAGCGGCTAATTAGTTTTGTTTGTGACTTTTTCCTTTGTATTCAAAAAAAAAAAGAAAGGAGACATTATTTTTATTAATTTAAGCAAATCCCTTTTGAATCTAATTGGTTGAAGTCATTAACGGGCTGTTTGGAAACTTTCGAATTGAATTCAATTACATTAATGAAGTTGGGATTGAATTCAATTTACATTGTTTGGAACAAATCCAGTAATATTAGAATTGAATTCAATTACACTGTTTGGAACAAA
>JANVCQ010000005.1:42521506-42531896 GCA_025531925.1 Erythroxylum plowmanianum | reverse complement strand
AAGAGAAGAAAAAAAGACAGCTGAGCAGCTGTCTTTTTTTCTTCTCTTCAACAAATGCTGCAGGGTAGCAAATCTTTTTTTCTATATTAGTAGGCGTCCACTGGGGTAGGCGTCATTATTGGCGCCTATCATGCCCACTACCAAATTGGAATGATGGAGTCCCTCCACGTGAGAGGGATCCATCTCCAACAGAAATGACGTTTGACATGTCCCGAGTGACCTTTTTCGTTGAAAAAGGAGATAAATCTTTGTCTACTTATTTCCAATATTTGAAGAGTCCATTTCTGCTTCTGCATCCCCTTTTTTGCTTCTTGAATAGAAAGAAGATGGTGGAAATCACCGAGGTTGAGACTCGGCCTTCCTCGTCCTCTCTCCATGACGAAGTAGTAATGTCAAGAGAAAGTACTGCGGCAGTGAAGTTGCAGAAAGTTTATAGGAGATGTCGCACCCGCCGCAAATTAGCAGACTCTGCCGTCCTGATAGAAGAATTCGGGTGTGCTCTCTCTCTTTCTTTATTTCGTCTGAACATTTTCAAAACCAAATTTGTGCTTTAGATTTACCTGCAAGGTTATAATTCTTAAAATCCTGATAAGGTGATTTGGATGGAAGATCATGATAGGGAAAATTGGAATGTGATGACATAGTTACAACATTTATCAAAGCATTTATGGGGAAGCTATTTCCAGACAATTGAGTTTTCTTCCTTACAAAAATGAAAATAAACAGAAACATCAACTGCGGGGACTCTTGAAAGAATGAAAGTTCTTTTAACATGTAACGAAAACCTAAACCAAATGTTAATTATCATCGATCAGTAATGTATAGTTATATAGATCCTGTGGTATGTACATGTATAATCAACAGGTTACAAGCTGTGGACCGTGCAGAATTGAGCAAAAGTGCAGTCTTCTCAAATTTCGTGCGAGCAGAACACGGCACTTATCGTTTGAATCGTTTTGTCTTCGCGGCTCAGGTCTGCCTATTATCAGTCGCAAAAAATTTGTGCTTTATTTTCTCCTTTAACAAGGATTTTGTTAATTTCCACAACGAAAACTATTTTTGAAAAATTGAGATTATTTGGTTACTTCTGCAGGCGGCCAATGGATCATGCAAACAATCTAAAAATCAAAAGTTGGCTTTGCAACGTTGGATTGAAGTTGTAATTACTTGTCAAATTCTTTTTCTCTTCTCACAACTTCTTTTTTCTAGGACATTATGTAGCTGTTTTTAGTTTTTACCTGTTTACATTGCAGATTGATGCCAGGCATCGTTATGGACGCGCATTGTATCAGTATTATAGCATCTGGCGATTTTCGGCTACCTGTGAGCCTTTTTTCTACTGGTAAAAGCTAAATTTCACCGAGTACATTTTACCATGTACATAAATCATTTACCAAACGTCCTTTGAGACCCGAATTTGATAACCTCTGAAGACGCTGTTTTAATGCTCTGCAGGTTGGACATAGGTGATGGTATAAACCTTGATCTCAGACGTTGCCGGAGGTCAAAGCTTCAACAACATCGCATCATGTATTTGGGACACGTATGTGCCATGTTTTAAGATAATATATTTATAAATGTCAATCTTTTAAGTTTTTTTAATTAAATGCACAAGTTTTTTAAAATTTTTAATTAAGTGATCAAAACATTAATAATTTAGTTCAAAATTTTAATTTTAATGACGTAGTATTTTTACTAAATATTAGCGTAGATATCAATCTATTAGTCATATTATAAAAAACTAATATTTTCAACTAAATTATTAAAATTTTTAAAAGATTGACAACTTAATTAAAAAAAATTTAAATTTAGACACTAAATTGAAAAAATCTCAAAAGATTAAGCACTTTAAAATTGATTTTCTCTATATTTTATCTTGATTTGATTATAATTGTATTTGAAACTGTCATTTTTTGATAATCCGTTTTTTGTTTTCTTCCATTTCGACTGGATCACTACAGGAAGAGAGGAAAATTTACGAGTATATTGTCGTTGGAGGCAGAATTATTCACAAGCTAAGTGGAAATCCTCTTGATACCTCCAATGGAGCCAATTGGATAGTTGTTGTGAGCACTTCTAATATACTATATGCTGGTGAGGTGGGGAGGCCGATTGAACAACAAAGATTGGTTTAAGGCACTTGGTTTACATTCTGTTCTGTGCTATTTAATCCAAAGCTCATTCATTATTTGTTCCTTCCAGAAAAAAAACGGAATCCTCCATCAAAGCTTTCTTGCTGGAATCTTTGCACAAGCTGCTGGAAGTGTAAAAGCAAAACAGGGAATAATAACGGTAAGATTCTGATGATATTACCAATTCTAGAATTACAATAGTCGTCATAGTTAAGTGTTTTGATATCTGATCCCTTGCTATGGTTGGAAATTTTTCCCTTACAACTCCTCTGGGGACCTGTTAATGTTATTCCCACTATTCATCGCTAAGGCATTCACTCTTAACCAATTCCTATACTCGTAACTTTCCTAGCCAAGGCATCAAAATTTGATAACCAAGCCAGTTTTTCAATCAGGTTGCCTACTCTGAAACAATTCCTGACCTGCTTACGGAAATTTTCAGGATCTACGTTGGTTATCAGTCCAGTCTTTGCCTCATAGGATAACTGTTGTCATCATCTGCGATGCTCCAAAATTTTTAATGACAATCTAGCAAAATTTTTATACAATTACATAATTAATTATTAAAAATTTCATTAGTCTCAAAAACAATGTTCATTAATAACTAAAATTTATACGTACAAGCATAAATATCTTAAACTGTAATATTAAAAAATATATAAAATAAAATAATAGTACTCAATTTGATCTGTTGGCCTTACCTAGACTCTACACTATCAATTACGTGCATTGAAATTATGAGCAATTTCTCTATCTTCTAAATAAAATATAACGGCAAAAGGCAAGTTGTCTATTCAATAAGGATAACTCGATTGTATCTTAGGAATCAAATAACTCAATATATAGTGAAATAGTCAAATAATAAAATATATATATAATACTAAATTACACAATCGATATTCAACCTATTCAAACACTCAATAAATGTCTTAAATCTTATTATTATTAATTATTAATGCTAATATTATATTTATCAATACCATGTATGTTTTTCCTCTTTGTTATTAAATTAATTAGTGTAGGCTTACATTTAATGGTCTATCGACTTATCTTTATTCATCATAAGCATTCATTAAGTGAAAACAAAATCAAATGTATAAATATCTGCACATAATACCTCAATATTTCAATCTAATTTGATACCACGATACTGCCTTAGTACCTAGTCATCTGCACAAAATATTCTTAGGATTCGTTATCACTCTAGTAATTAGCCATCAGCATAAGACATCTCTAGGGCTCAGGTGATAAGAACAAATTCAGAGGAGAGAATTAAGAGATGTAGAGATAGGAGGAAGGCGTAATACTTCTTTTTTCATACCCCAGCCCATTGCCAGTGCTTGGCTTTTATACAAAGTCATTCCACCTAACTAACACTATAATTAAGGAATAACCAGCTGCAAATCAGGAGATATATCCTCCCACAAACTAACGGAAACCAACAATATGGACGACTAACGGCAATACTAGACTAGACTGTTTCTAATTGAAACAACAGAACGTGGAAAACCAATTTGACTGGGTCTAAGACAAATAAGAAGCAAGCAGTACGTGTGGGAATAACTGATTCAACTTATGCAGCCCATGCACTTATCAGTCTGTCCCCCTCAAAATGTCCTTGTCCTCAAGGACGGAAATCAGGATAAGTGCGTTGAAGACGTCGCTTATTTTCCCACGTGGCATTTTCAGTGGAAGCACCAACCCATTTGACTAAAATTTCCTTTTGTGGACGATAATGTCCCTTTTGAACGATTCGAGTATCAAGGACCTTTTCTGGTTGAGGCAAAATGGATGAATCCTCTGAGACTGGTGGTAACTGTGGCAGAATTGGGATCCCAGAACCAACCCATCGTTTCAGCATGCTGATACGGAAAACATTATGAATTTTGGAACCAATTGGAAGTTCCAGACGATACGCTACTAGACCAACTCTAGACGAGACTTTGAAGGGACCAAAGAATCGTGGAGAGAGCTTAAGGGAACTGCGAAAAGTCACTGATAGTTGTCTATAAGGCTGTAGTCACACATATACATAGTCCCCTTCTTGAAAGCTTATTTCGCGACGATGTCGGTCTGCTTGCACTTTCATTCGATTCTGGGCCATGGTCAGATTGTGTCTTAAATCTCGGAGCACCAGATCCCTTTTTTGAAGGTACTCATCAACAGCCTGAACTTTGGTTGTTCCCGGGACATATGAGAGCAAATTAGGAGGAGGCCTTCCGTATACAGCTTTAAATGGCGTTAATTTGGTTGCGGAGTGGCTTGCTGTATTGTAGCTATACTCAGCCCATGCTATCCAGTTAACCCATTTTGTGGGCTGGTCGTGAGTGAAACATCGAAGATATTGCTCAAGGTTGAGGTTGACCACTTCCGATTGTCCGTCACTCTGTGGATGGTAAGCAGAGCTCATGTTTAATGTAGTCCCTTGTAATCGAAACAACATCTTCCAGAAAGTGCTTATAAAAATCTTGTCCCGATCACTAACGATGGACTTTGGTATGCCATGGAGGCGTACGATTTGATCCATGAAGGATTTTGCAACAGTGAGAGCTGTGTATGGGTGCTTAAGCGGAGTAAAGTGGGCATACTTGGATAATCGATCAACAACTACCATAATTATCGAGTAACCTTGTGATGAGGGTAAGCCTTCGATGAAATCCATTGAAATATCGCTCCAAATACTGTCAGGAATAGGTAAGGGATGGAGGAGGCCGACGGGTTGGAGTGTTTCAGTTTTACACCGCTGGCATGTTTCACACTCTTGGATGTATTTTCTGACTGTTGCTCGCATTCCCACCCAAACAAAAACATGTCGAATTCTACTGAGGGTCTTGTGAAACCCAAAATGTCCCCCAGTTGGAGAGGAATGATGATCTGCCAAAATTGCAGGAATAAGGGTGGATGAAGGACTCAAAAAAATTTTCCCATGCCTAAACCAAACACCATCTCTGTGTGCAAAAATTTGAGAAAGATGTTTTTGATTGGTATTGTACGGATGAAAAAATGGGTCAGTAACAACTTCCTTCTTAAGGGTGGCCCACCATGTGGGATAGGGAAAGGAGATTGCGTGGAACTCAAATTCAGCAATACGAGAGAGTGCATCCGCCCCTTGATTTTCTGCCCCTCTTTTGTACTGAATCTCGTAATCATAATCAAGAATTTTAGGAAGCCACCGGAGCTGGGTGGGAGTGGAAATTCGCTGCTCTAAGAGATACTTTAGACTTCTTTGATCGGTTCGTACTATAAATGGCCTCCCTAGAAGATAAGGTCTCCACCTTCGGATAGCTTTGACGATTGCTAACATTTCTTTATCATAAGTGGAAAGGGAAAGGGCTGCTCCTTTTAAGGCCTCGCTAAAGTAAGCAATGGGACGGTCATTTTGTGAGAGGATTGCCCCAACTCTGGACCCACATGCATCGCTTTCCACCACAAAAGGTTTGGAAAAATCGGGTAAACTCAGGATGGGTGCAGTGGTGAGTAGTTGTTTCAACCGTTCAAAAACTTGCTCAGATTCAAGATCCCAATGGAATCCTATCTTGGATGTGAGGTGGGTTAACGGTGTTGCAATTGAGCCGAAGCCTTTCACAAATTTTCTATAATAGCCTGCAAGACCCAAGAAGCCACGGACCCCTTTTATTGTTGTAGGTCTCGGCCATGCTTGGACTGCCTTAATTTTTTCTAGGTCAACAGCGACTCCATTTGCGGATATGATATGCTCGAGATAGTCCACCTGTAAAACACCAAACTTGCATTTTGATTTTTTTGCCAATAATTTGTTAGCAAGTAAGGTCTGTAAAACACTACGCAAATGTTGTAGGTGTTCTTCCCACGTCTTGCTATAGATTAAGATATCGTCAAAGAAGACGAGCACGAATTTACGTAAATAGGGTCTGAACAAGTCATTCATGAGGCTCTGAAAGGTGGCTGGAGCATTTGTTAAACCAAAGGACATGACCACAAATTTGTAGTGCCCTTCATGGGTGCGAAATGCTGTCTTGTGAATGTCATCTTCATGAACACGAATTTGGTGATACCCTGAGCATAGATCGATTTTAGAAAAATACCTTGCTCTATATAATTCATCCAAAAGTTCATCAATGACCGGAATTGGATATTTATCTTTGACAGTAACATTGTTCAAAGCCCAGTAATCAACGCAAAATCTCCACGAGCCATCTGCTTTTTTTACCAACAATACAGGTGACGAGAAGGGGCTTGTACTTGGCCAGATAATACCTGTCTTTAAAAATTCTCGTACCATTTTTTCTATAGCAGTCTTTTGGTACTGGGGATATCGATATGGACGCACACTGATTGGTTCCTCACGGGGCTTCAATGGAATTCGGTGATCTTGGAACCGTTTTGGCGGCAGGGCAATGGGTTCTGTAAAAACCTGTGAAAATTCATTAGTGAGTTGTTGTAACGCAGAATAATCCAAGGGCTCCATTGGTGTTTGGTTAATTCCACGTAAAGTCAGTTGCTCGCCTACGTGAAAAAAACACATGGTCAGTTTGCAATAGTCAGTATGTGCAGCAGGTTTCGTAAAAACTTGTGAAAATTCATCAGTGAGTAGTTGCAACTCAGAATACTCCAAGGGCTCCACTGGTGTTTGGCCAATTCCTCGTAATGTCAGTGGCTTGCCCTCGTGACAAAAGGACATGGTCAATTTACGATAATCAGTCTCCACTGGGCTCAACGTTTCTAGCCATTGCACCCCTAACACGACCTGGCAAGCAGCAACTGGAAGGATGTAGAAGTCTACTCTGATTGGAATATCTTGAACCACAAGTTCGAGTCCCATACACCTGCCAGTGCAATCAATTTTGTCACTATTACCCACCATTACCTGAAAGCTTTTGTCACACACTATTGGCAAGGATAATTTGCGTGCCACTGCTTGATCCAAAAAGTTATGAGTGCTGCCACCATCTATCAGCACAATGACATCTTGATTTTTAATAGTTCTAGGGACGCGAAGAGTTCGCGGATGAGTTGTTCCAGCCATAGCGTGGAAGGAGATTTCTGGCAGTGGTTCCTCTTGGTCGGTTTCCTTAGGGGCGTCATCCTTTTCTTCTGCTGAACATTCGGTGATCATAAAAAGTTGTGGATGTTGGCACCTATGACCTAGTACAAACTTCTCGTCACAACAAAAACATAACCTCTTTTCCCTTCGCTCCCTAACTTCTTGTCCTGATATTCGTCGGATTGGAACGGTGGTTGGTGGAGCTCCTGATTTCTGTCAAGGAGGAGGTCCTAGAAGTCCAGCAGTAGTTGAGCTCTGGTTGCGCGAATATGAACCAAGATTGTGGTTCCGACTTCCCATGCTATTACTGGTTCTTTTGAGTAAACTGTTCTTTTCCACAATGAGTCGTGCGACTCCAATAGCATCAGCAAGGGTCCTTGGTTGTTTCACCTTGACATCCATTCGTATTTCGTCCCTTAAACCTGCAATAAAACAACCAACAAGAAACTTTTCAGGTAATCCATCCACCCGATGTGAGAGTTTTTCAAACTCTTCTTGATAAGCAGCTACAGTAGTGGTTTGTTTAAGCCACGAGAGAGCTTCGGAAGGGTCTTCGTAGTCCGTAGGCCCAAACCATAGAAGCAATGCTTTTGTAAATTCAGTCCATGTTAACGGCCCCTTGAACTTAGAGAGCCAACGGTGCCATTGTAATGCAATTCCTTCCAAATGGAAGGAAGCCAACTGAACTTGTTGATCCACCAGTACTTCTTTGAACTCAAAGTACTATTCTGCCTTATAGATCCATCCTTGTGGATCTTCTCCGTCGAACTTAGGAAAATGGAGTTTGAGTTGATGGTTTCTGGGGTTTTGCGAGCTTATAGTATGGCTTATAGACTGTTGATGTGTTGGGGTAGTAGAGGTCTGGGCAAATGGGTTTTCATCGGGTGATGTGTGGTGGTTTTGCTGGGAGAGTTGAATGGTTTGGAGTTTGGTTAGAATGGTCTGTAGGGTGTTGTGTATTTGGTCGAAAGACGATTCATGACGCCCGAGAGTCTTATAGACCTCATTGTGGAATTCGATATTGGACTGATTTCGAGTTCCCATTGGAGCCTAGACTGGCTCTGATACCAAATGATAAGAACAAATTCAGAGGAGAGAATTAAGAGATGCAGAGATAGGAGGAAGGCGTAATACTTCTTTTTTCATACCCCAGCCCATTGCCAGTACCTGGCTTTTATACAAAGTAGTTTTACCTAACTAACACTATAATTCAGGAATAACCAGCTGCAAATCAGGAGATATATCCTCCCACAAACTAACAGAAACCAACAATATGGACTACTAACGACAGTACTATATTAGACTTATTCCAATTGAAACAACAAAACGTGGAAAACCAATTTGATTGGGTCTAAGACAAATAAGAAGTAAGCAGTACGTGTGGGAATAACTGATTCAACTTATGCAGCCCATGCACTTATCATCAGGATGCTCCAATATCTGCTACATGGACAAGTACTTAGTCACAACTTGCTCATATCTCAACAACATGTCAATTTTGCTAGGCAAGCCACATCTTTACAACTTATGTATTCTATTCTCAAACTATTGTAATGTAGTCTCTATCTGATTTCATGAACATGATTTATTTTACCATAAATAAACTATTGTCAATTATTTATTTAATAAATAAATTCTTAAATATTTAGGAGACTAATGGCCATATGATAGAGCAGACCTCTATGAACTGTACACAATTATAAGAGTACTGTTTAAGGTTATCATTACCTGATCTCGGAACTCAATTATTTCGATTAGTTCAATCGACTCCCTAATCTGTCTTCTGGGTGTAGACATTTACAAAATTTTATTAGACTTAATTTAAGAAAAGTTTTCAAACTCAATTACACTTAATCCCTTTTTACGACTTTATTCTTAATTATTAAAAATATCCTTACTTTATCTCATCATTATAATTACTAAAATACCCTTCATTATTCTATTTTATTTTCACATTCTTTTATTATTATAAAAATACTTTCTAGGACTTAAATTATAATTTTACCCTTAAATATTCACATTTCTTTTTTTTACCCCTTAATTAATTTTAAATTTTTCTAAAACTCAAATTTCTTCTTTTTCTAAAAAAAGTCTTCTTTCCTCTATAAGGTCACCCTCTCCTCTTCTCCTAACCTCCTTCTTTTCTCTTTTTTCAATTACTTGTTTCCATTACTCTTCTAATTTTATCAAAATTGTTATCACAATAAATTACAACATATTCTAACTAGAAACTACTTTAGAATAATGAAAGTGATCATTAATAAAAGGGATTGAAATTAGTTGGAAAATTCTCTTTTTACCTATATGAAGCTCTATACCTTCCGAATAGAGTTTTGATTTTTAAATTTCCATAATTCGTATACCTTTACCACTTGAAAATATGGAGAAGAAAAAATAGGAGAGTGTTTTTCATTAGTTTCTACAAAGACGCCTGCCACCTTTCCTTTAAAGACGAAGGTCGATGTGTAGGTGTCGCTAAAAAAGTGAATACCAAAATAGGTTCCTATCTTGTAAAACGTTTGACGTTTGTATTTGATAATAATATGCAAGAAATGCCTAATAGATGGTGGATCATCCTCTCTCACCTCGAGCTTTAATTTTGTTAACGTAATATTATCCTAAATTGTAGTGATATGATTTGATTGTATTTAGCTTAGATTTTGTGATATGATTTGATTGTAATTAGCTTAGATTTAGTCTAATTTGATGCTAAATTTCCTTATTAGTACCTATGAGTCATGTATAAGTACCTCACTCATGTACACTTTACAAACACACCTCAATATACAATACACTTCTCTCTCTCTCTCTCTCGTTCGTCTACATTCTCAATTCTTCTCTTAGGGGCTGTTTGTTTCTGTTTTTTTTTTCTGTTTTTTGTTGTCGTTTTTGTAAAAAGAAAAACAGGTAAATAAAACGTGTTTGGTTTACTCTGTTGCGATTTTTTGTTTCTGAAAATAAAAAAACCACAACAATTTTACAGAAACCAAAAAATATGATTTCTCTGAATTTTGACAACAAGTTTTCTTCGACAGAAAACCAACACATCCCTGTTTTCTATCTCGAAAATAATAATAATAATAATAATAATAATAATAATAATAATAATAATAATAATAATAATAAATAAAAGTACAAATTTATAATAATAATTAATAAATAATAATAATAATAATAAGATAATTAATTTGGTATAATAAAATTAATAATAAAAATAATAATATTAATAGTATTA
>JANVCQ010000005.1:42500463-42514217 GCA_025531925.1 Erythroxylum plowmanianum | reverse complement strand
AAATTAAAAATATCTATAATTATAGTATAACACAGATATATATATATAGTAGTTATATACTAAAAATATTAATTTGAAGTGACTCTTTATGTTCAAAAACTCAATATTATAGTATTTTAAATGTAAACTAATATTATAAAATTAAATAAAAAATAAAAAGTTTAATTAATCTTTTTATTATATTCTTCCAAACTTCACGACATAATTGTACGATAAAAAAGTCAACTTTAAAAATGCATTGAACAAAAGTAGAGAATAAAATGGAGGGTAATAATGTCATTAAGTAAACAGCTAACTTTAAAAGCTCCTCTTATGAAGTTTTTAGAAATCAGCTTATTGAGATTAAATAAACTAACTAATAAATCATTCACCAAACACATCAATAGCCTTTTAAGATGATCAAAAAGCTAAGTTTTAGTTAATAAGCTAAAACATAGTTGATAAGCTGATTGCCAAACACCTTCTTTATTTGGTACTCTCATTTTTAATTAAAAAATTTTAATAGAAAAAGATAGTTTCTTTTTCTATTTTATTTTACATTATTTAATTTTATTCAATATTTATTATATATACTAACTTTATGATATTTTAATATGGATTAAAACTTTAAATTTCTGAACCTCTTATTTTATTGATTGAATTTCTAGCTCGGTTTTAAAAATGTTGCTTATAATATTGGCGTGCATGAAAATGAAGCCCATCAATGCATTAGAATTGTTATTGTTTCACCTAACATTTAGTAATTAAAAAGTGATAGCCAAATGTTAAAACAAGCACACTAATTTACCTCTGCTTCAGAAACACTAGGTGTAAGTCTCACAGCCACAGATCACGAAGGCATTACTATTCCTATCGAAGTCTCTAATCCTTCAGTCTGGTAGAAACTACAAACTCAGTTCATTGGAGCCAAATAGTTCTCGTTGTTTTAGGTAAAGCAAGGCTTATCTGTTCTGCAATTAATATCCCCAAACAAACATAATGCAGTTTTAATGTCTTGGTACTGCTGAGGAAACACTGAAAACACCACTCCACCGGCTAACTTTCCATCTTGAGAAAACTCTTAATGAAGTGGACGTCTAACCATGTGAATCTTCTCCTCATGTACGTGCGGTAAATAATAGTTTATATAAAATTGACATTCAATTACCTATTCTCTTAAACCAGAAATTCCCAGTAATTTGGTTGCTGGACACTTATTTTCTGACTAAATATGGACCATATTTCTGACTAAATATGGACCATATCTATATATATGTGATTAACTAATTACTTGTCATGCCAACCAACTAAACAAGATGACATAATATGGTGAGGTAGTCCCATATAATGAATGTTACACGATTACTAGTGATTAGCATGTAATTCCTATCTAATCCAGAAGCAGTGAAAGTTACAAACACACAAATGTTTTTAAGGATCTCAAATTATTTGATTACGAGAAATGAAATTGATTTATGCAATATGTAAACTTAATGAAATCTCTCATTCATCATTCCCATACGAAACAAACCATAAAGTTGAAATTCTAGTATCACCTTTGCATTTTTTACATTGAAAGAGCAAATGGCCATACTGAAGAATTGAAGGTTAGAAGAAGAAAGGTATCTTTTAGGCTTCTATTTTTAGGGAAAGGATAGCTAAGCCAACCATTTTTGACCAAATCACAGAAGGGCTGGCTGTTCAAAGTCGTTAAAATGTCTGCCAACTTGTATTATGGTTTACCCAATCTTTCCCGGGTATGAGAATCAAATCGAGAGGTATACAACAAAACCTACTTCTATTCGCAAGAATTCTTATTTTGTAAAAGTTAGGAAGAAAGTCATCATAATTTTCTTTTAACATTTTTTTATAAAAGATTATTTCTATAATTTAAATTTGATCAAGGAATAATCTTATTAATTACTCGAATTTTCAGAGATATGCCTACTTAGTACTTACAGCCTAATATTGAACCAACGACCTTTCTAATGCATAAATAAAAAAAAATCAATGAAGATTTAATGCAGTTACATTATTAGAAAGTTTATTTCATGAATTTATAAGGTAAAGCCTAATATAAACAGACAGTTACGGATTTAAAATTTTTTTGAGTTGGAGCAAAATAGTAATAATTTAAGTGTAAATAAAATAATAATAAAATTTTTTAATTTGATCAAAACTTACATTAATAATATTTTTATATACAGTTTTTTAAAAGCAGGTGCCCACTTGCCAATATGTGCATCAGTCACGAGAGTGTTTCAGGCACGAAGGCAATCAAAATTATTGGAAGAAAAGTAGAAAGACCACAATGAATGATGACATGAAAGTATTACGTGTAGGAAAGTGAGGTGGAAATCTATGATGCATGATGGTCACGAGCATAAAAAAGGTATGCCTGTTTTCTAAGTTCCAATTTTCAAGACGTGATTCACATTACCAATCTTTTTTTACCTTACGGCAGTCCCTAGAGTACGTTCTGTATCTTATTGACCTCACCATTTCCACGTGGGTGCTGCCTGATTTTTACTTTCAACGCTAAATTTCAATCAATTGTGGATTGTATCTAGTGTGTACTGTTGATGAGATCCAAAGGAGAACAAGCAGATCTTGCTTCACAACCACCATCCCCCTCTTTCCCGTTGATGCTATTATTATTACTATTATTTGGTACAGAACAAATATTCAAAATTTTAACCTAGCATGGTAATATAAGTATAGTAAATTTATTTTATGCATACTTTTAAATTTGACAATAGATCTGGACCTATAAAATTAATAATTAAAACTCAAAATAATAAAATTTTCAAAATTTAATCAAAAATTCAATTTTATTTAGTTCAAAAATAATTTGAATCCAATCAAGACCTGAATTATAATTTTAAATACAATTAAGTTTTATATCAAATTCGTAAATCTTGAATTTAATTCAACACGAATTAATTATTTGTACCTGTTTAATAAAATATGTGTACGAATTTATTAAAAACACCATAAAATGGTGGGATGAGTAGGACCACCGGCAAATCAGCGGGCATGACGTGAAACTAAACGACAGAAGGAAGAAGAGAGGATTTTCCACTAAAAATTTTGAAGTTTCTGGGAAACTTAGCTTTTGCTGTCTGCGTGGACACAAATGAACCGTAAGACCTGCCACCATTGAAAGAGGCCATCGCATGATGTTTCGTGCTCCATTGACCTGAGCCACCAGCTTGCAATTACATTGACCTATTGTTAATCTATGATTTCGTAAGTTGAAAATTGCCTTTGTAAATAGATTTGGACCACTTACACCTCTTGCTGAGCCTGACCACCAACATCTTAAGCTGGTGAGGGATAAGGCTGAACAGACAGAAATTGTGACCAGAAGAGAGAAATCGGAAAACAAATACAAGGAAGAATGCATATGCTTATGCTAAAAAGTAGGGAGACGAGAACGAAACATCAAATCCTCAACAGATTCTATCATCGTCGTACTATTATTATAAATATTCAGATAAAAGACAAACAATGACTGGAAAAGAAAGCGACCTTTTATTAAATTATCACTTCTTTCAATTCTTTTTTTTTTTATGTAAAAAGGATAATGACTAACTTTCTTTCCAAACCAAAACGATTTGTAACATGGAATTGACACTATTATTCTTAGTAAAGTGTGTATATATTTGAAATTAAGTTCTCGTGTCTGAAAACTGAATGATTGGGAGCACTTTACTTTAAATGGTATGCATGGGTCGTAGTTTAAGTCCCCATCCACGAACCTCGTGTTTTTGACCTCAACAATCCAAAAGATGGCCATGGTGTGCGGTTGGAATTTCGAGGAGAGTGGAGCGATTGATATTCTTCAGACTTGACTTCCTTTTCAGGTCGTCTTTTTTGGACAGTACCCAGTTTTCTTTTCTGGTTTAAAGTTTCCACTAACTCAAAAGTCCAAATCGTTGAGAGTAAATTTCATGGACTAGTCGGGAAATAAAAGGGTCAAAAACATCAGGGCATAGAAAATTTTGCCCCACTTTAACATACGAGCTTTGCACCATTTGGTTTTGACATGGGACATAACTTAGTTCAATTGAATGTCCATTCATGTTGCATTAAATTCAAGGGAATAGTCACTAAAATATTGATATGGCCTACAAACTATTTTAAAGACACAATAATATTCAATAAGATATTGATGTGGCCTATAAATTTTTTATAAGACAGAATTTTAAGGTTACCAAAGTATAGAGTTAGTTTTATATGTTTGATATCACCAAAGAAATAAAAATAAAATTTCATAATTAAATATTTATAGGTTTGTACATCATAATCTATTTTATATTCTAAATTTAGAACTTGAACAAATTTATTAATAATAATTAGAATTGTAAAAAAATCAATTACATATATGAATTTGCAATATATTTTAAATATGATATATAAATCAATTATGTGAATTCGTATTGTTAAAATAGTAGGTATGAAGCGTCATCACCATTTTTACATATTATTGAATACGTGAATAATTAAAATTTTATTATTTTATTTTAAAATAATTTAATGGATTTATATGATAAAAATTAATTATTCGTCGTTAAATCCATATATAAGTTAAGTTAGACCTATTTAACTAGAATTTTCAATTAAAAATTAAAATTCATACATGATGATATATGTTTTATTTTAAATTAAAATCCTACTATTGGATACAATTTAAATTCAAAGCATAATTTATTATTATAATAATAGGAAATACAAATAATTTATCGATTAACTTATTGAACACGAAATATTATGATAAAAATATAATCTTTATTATGATATATCTATAAAAATTTTCAAATTAAAGATATATTTTTCTAATGATATATGCAAAATAGTTAAAATTATACATAAAATATAAAGTTTTGTATTTGATAAAACATAAAAATTGATTTAATTAAACTTTTATTTGACCTTTTAATATAATTTAGAATCAATCTTTAAATACAAAACCAATAAATAGACTAATTTAAAAAAATAATATTAATTTTTCATATTAACCCCATTGGACCAAGTGGCTGGAATAATTCACTCATCATCTATATCCTAAATCCTTTTCCTTGTTGCCATTAGAAAACTATAATATAGTATATCAAAGATGGTTAATTATTGGTACATTTTAATTAGTTTGAAATATGTACACATCAATTACTTTTGTATTTTTAGCAATTACAAATAGTTAAATAAAACATTATGTAAAATTATTATATATGCAAATGTATAAGACGTGATAATAAGTTCACATATGCCAAAACGATCATAATTTTTTAAATATAATATTATTTTTAAACACACATTTTTAATAAGTTATGGTGAAAGAAATGATAATTTTATTACAAGTTAACATATCATATAAAACATATTTTATCTATATATTTATAAGAAAATTAGTTTATTTATTAAAAATATATACTTACGATAAGTTTAGTATAAATATTATCCACAAATATATGCTGTAAAAAATAAAAATGATTTTAAACTTATAAAATATTTAACTTTTATTACAATAATTAAAAAATTTAACATTGAAATGAACTTCACATATCATCTTCAGTATTTTAAATGTTGAGTGCATTAAACATTTTTAACCAGGTCTTCTGACTGTTACATTAAAACCAATAATTATACATGTGAATTTTCTATTTTTCTATTTCTTCCATTATATCTATAAATACTATTTGTATATGTGGAAAAAGTAAGATAAAAGAGAGAAAATTTAAGAGTATTATTATAATATTCATATTTATTATATTAATAGTTATATTTATTTATTTATTTATTTACATATTGTTAAAAGGTAAGTTATATTAAATTTTTGTTATAAATTTTCAAGAAGGGTGCTACATAGAAGTTAAATATAAGTTTGAAGTAAATATAATTACAAATTTTCAAGTATGGACATTGTTATTTTAAAAAAAGTATGCTCATTGTTAAATATATACATGAAAATGTAATAGATTAATTTGAAAATATGTTAATTTTATTTTAAATTTGAATATCTATATGAACGTGGGACTTAATGTTTTATTAGAATTTTTATTATAAATTAAAAATATTATAAAATTAAAATTTATCTGTGAAAAACATAGCACTCGCTATCTTGATATAAATTTCTTTATAATATAATGAAGTATTGTATATAAAATTACATAATTAAAAATTATTAGAATACAGTTATTGATAAAATAATAATTGCAAATCATATAATTGATATAAAATATAAAATATTTAAATAAATTTAAGAAAAAACGATGTGACCATGGAGCTTCATTCTAGCTAAAAAATTAGACACATGCTTATTTTAAATGGTAGAAACAAAAGTAATATGATTCAATATTCAACATAGACTTAAAAAAATAATCATGAAAATCAAATCCTTTTATGTTAAGATTATCACTAATTTAAGAAGAGATTTACTTTTAATAAAGGCCTTACGAGAAAGAGAAAGCCTCTTTCATCAAGTTTGTGATCAAACTGAACTTAAAATGCAAGAAAACTGTCCTCATTCATTAGTGCGGGTGCATTATTGCAATAAATGTTTTTTATCTACTTCTCTTGGCTGTTTTGGAACACTCATTTCTTACTTTTTCCCATTGCCTGCTTATGATTGCACATAAAATGGGTCCATGTCCATGTCCATTCCTTTTCCTTTTCTTCTCTTCTGTGTTTTATCTTGACAAATGGACATTGTGCTTATTGACTCGTTGCCAACGCAGGAAATGGGTCCATTACCATTAGCTCGTTCATCAGGGGGAACACTACTTTTATAAGTCGAAACGAAGAGTCTATTCCAATCTTATTACTACTTGGATTTCAAGTATATTATGTTAATGTCCAAAGTCTAATACTCCGTATAAATTGTTGTCCATAGTTTCACATTTTCCCTTAAATTATTCCATGGTTGGCCTTTTATTTGACGTGAGACCTACCTTAAAATTGTCCAAGTTAAGATTGTTTCAATAACAATTTTAATTCAGATTAAAAACAAATATATGTTTTAAAATAATTAATTAAAAATAAAATTTCTAAGTTTATAACTGCTCTCCCTTTCTTCCTTTTTGCACTACATAATTTAACGCTCATTTTTTAACCGAGATATCATAATTTATTTTATAGTCTATGTCACTCCTTATCCTCTTCATCTTAATTTAATATTGCAGTGACAAAGATTTACTTTAGTAATATTTATAATGCATCAAATTGACATAATAATTAGTTCTTAATTAACTATGTTTAGACCTATAAATTTTAATTCCTAATCATAGTTACAAAAAATTGTAAAATTTTACCATTCAATAAATTATTTTAAAAAATTGTGCAAAAATAAGAGAGCAAATAAAAATAAGCAGACGAAAGTCACCAAACCAGAGGTGGCTACAGCATTTCTATTCCAACCGCGTGGCGAAGACGAGAGGCATCATAAATAAATAACAAATAAACTAAATTGACAGGTAGGTTTCCCGGGAATAGAACTGTCTTTGTTTACTCTCTGTCTTTATATATAGATATTATGGAGCTCCCAAGATCCTTTCAAAAACTGTGAACTCACCTTCTTCACTCAGTGTTCTCGATAATCACTACTCATTTCGAGAAAAGGGTTTGTTCCATTTCTTTTTTTGGCTTCGGTTCCGGAAAAAAAGTTTTGATTTTTTGGAGCCGTGGGAGTCTTGTTTTGACTCGTTAATATGGAGGTTGAGACTACTCAGGCTTTGTCCCCGTTCACTTACTCTCTCGGTAACATGGACATTTCCCGTGATTTTTCTCTCACCCCTGAGTCACCTTCCGTCGGTAACACTCCAAAGGCCGATGCTTTACAGTCGCCAGACAAGGGGGACCGTAAATGTGGCTTTGGAATGGCGTGGGATGAACGGGTGGTCACCAGCTGTCGGGATGATACTGCGGCTGTGAAGTTGCAGAAGGTGTATCGGAGCTATCGTACTCGGCGAAGGTTAGCAGACTCTGCAGTTGTCGCTGAAGAGCTCTGGTAGGTTCACCGACACAGCTACATTGAACTAATCTTTACTTAGTGTCGTTTGTTTTCATTTGAGAAACTGATTTGTGGATTTATGTGGAAGGTGGCAAGCTATAGACTACGCGAGATTGAATCATAGCACGATTTCCTTCTTCAATTTCTTTAAACCTGAAAGTGCGGCTTCTCGTTGGAATCGTGTTACCTTGAACGCTTCTAAGGTTGGAATAATTATCATCAGGTTTAGTTTTGTCTTAGTTTCTTCAATCAAACGACTTTGTTTGTACTCTGCTTCTTTTTGTCTGGGTGACCTGATTGAATACTTGGTGTAGAAAAAGAAGATTACTTTCCAAGTAATATGGACTATTTGTTGCTTTGGCAGGTGGGCAAGGGGTTATCTCAAGACGCTAAAGCTCAAAAATTGGCTTTTCAGCACTGGATTGAAGCTGTAGTTACTAAATCCTTTTCTTTTAATCCAGTGAAGTTATTTCTTTCCAGGGAATGAATAATTTCGCTTATTTTATTGCAGATTGACCCAAGGCATCGTTATGGGCATAACTTGCATTTGTATTATGAAGAGTGGTGTAGGGCGGACTCTGGTCAGCCATTTTTTTACTGGTAAAGGCTAAAAGGAATTGGTTTTGTAGTCATCAATGTGCGAAGCTTTTTGCGTGGGCATTATTTTTCTCCCGAGACATCAGAATCTAGTTTCCCCTTTTTGATATTTTGTTTTGGTGATTCTTTAATTTCTTTTCTAAATGGTGTTTGGACTGGACAGCTTCTGAAGGTGGTTTTGTCATGGTTCTGTAGGTTGGATGTGGGAGATGGTAAAAAGCTTGATCTCAAAGATTGTACTCGATCTGAACTCCAACAACAATCCATAAAGTATCTAGGACCGGTATGTGTCAAAACTGTGTCTACTGAAAACGCTTTAGAACTTGGAACGTACATTTGGTTATGGAAAAATTCCTTATGTTCATTCACTGACGAGCCGTCTTTGTTTTCCCTTTTCCTCGTTTCTTCGTTTGACCATGTGCAACCCAGCAAGAGAGAGAACATTATGAGTACATTGTTTCCGAAGGAAAAATTATCCACAAACTAAGTGGAAATCTCCTTGATACTTTCAAGGGAGAGAAAGCAACCAAGTGGATCTTTGTCATGAGCGCGTTGAAAAGATTGTATCTTGGCAAGGTAAGGAGTTGATTGAACCGAGACAAATCCGTTGAAGAAATTATAATTGAATCGAAACAAATCGATTGAAGAATTATCTTACAGATTCTGTTCTGTTTCTATTTAAGCTTGAACTTATGCTATTCGTTTTTTTCAGAAAAAGAAAGGAATGTTCCATCACTCCAGCTTCCTGGCTGGTGGTGCTACATTAGCTGCTGGAAGGCTAACAGCAGCGCAGGGAATTATACAGGTATAACACTGAATAAATATCAAAGTTACTGTTGAAACAGCAGCGCATGAATTTTTCTTATAGCTGTTGAATTCGTTGAGTTATTTTCCTTAAGAATGGTTTTGGATAATAGTCTATCCAAATTTGTCTGAAAGAAGTTCAGGTTACCTGCTTATATCTTCTCGTTGTCTTCATGTCGTTTAGCATCAATGACCTCATACTTCGTTACCTTTCCTCCTTTGAAAATGTTGGCAAAGAAATAACCTCAAGCCATTGTAAAGTGAATTACACCCAAAATGGGATACTTTCACAGACAGATGATCCTGTGTAGGTGTGTGTGTGTATTTGTGAGTTAGTGAGTGAAGGTAGTGGATATTCTATTGTCTTTCTGTCCTCTGTCTTATTACATGTTAAATCTTGGTTTTTCATTCCATAGAATTTTGGTTCGGCATATGTTCTTTTCTGCAGCCTTTCACTGATTATTTACATTTTTGCAGTCTATTTCTCCATATAGTGGTCATTATCGGCCATCAGACGCTAGCTTTGACTGCTTCTTATCCCTGCTCAAGGATAATGGTGTGCATCTTACTGAAGACCAGGTGATAATTATCTCAACATATACTTGACAAAAATTTTGGGTCGTAAAAATCGGTATATATAGCCAATGGAACACCACTGAATTCCACTTTGCGTAAAGATGATTGATCAACTTAGCCTTGCGAAGTTTATCCAAGTATTGTTGTTCCACTAATGGCCTGTATATTCGTGGTGGAAAGTCAATCGCTACTTTTCCCTGATGGTATGTTTTGACATCTTCTGTTTTCAGATACACAAAGCCAATGAAGATTCTGATATATACGATGGTGATAAGACCGATGGAAACGAGATAATATCTGCAGTTCCAATGAGCTTAGATATTCCTAAACTTGAACACCCAATTGAAGCGGACAATTCTACCTCGGGTGTATCGGAAGTCCCGCAAACAGAAACCAAGACCCAGTACAAGAGGACTTTATCAGGAGGTCTTCAAAGCCCAAGAGCTGAAGTTCCACAGAAGGCTATTCTGCACAGAATTAAGTCCAAGAAGGCAGCAAAATCATACCAATTGGGGCATCAACTCTCACTCAAGTGGTCAACAGGAGCTGGTCCTAGAATTGGATGTGTTGCAGACTACCCATTGGAACTTAGAGTACAAGCCTTAGAATTTGTCAACCTGTCTCCAAGATGTCCGCCAACTCCATCTTGCTACAGGCGATTCGCTGGTCTTACATCACCTACGTCTCAGCCTCCACCAGACATTCCCAGCGGTGATATGTCCGCTATCTGAAACATATCATTCTAGTACTTATCGTCTAGTGGGTACCCTTTGAATGTGAATACCTAGCATGTTTGTGTTGTCACTTCTGCGAATAAAATTGCTCCAAGCATATATCCTAATTGCACTTCCTAGTCACTAATTAATGTCATGAACAATCTGTCACTTTATTACTGTTGACTATCCTGTTCGCAAGCAGTGAAAGAATCGATATATTTCAAAAGAACGTTGGCTGAAATTAATAGTATTGCAAGTATGAGGAACTTATGATCTTCTTGGTCTCAGTATTTGTAGGAAGAAAGAGAGTGAACCTGTCAGCTCTGGTATTGGAAAGGGCTAAAGCACATGTTTCATCATTTTTAAGTAAACGAAAGCATAAATTTCCCCAGGCATCCAATCGAACTTAAGAAATGAGATATTTTGCTGAACTAAAGTCTTAGTCATATTGATTCAAGAAATAAATTTATTAATTTAATAATATTAGGAGTTATAGGTTTCAGTTTTAATTTCAAGTTTAATGTCTTTTAAGGAGGAATTTCATTCTTTTAAGGAGGAATTTCATTCAGTTTATGACCTTCCTCCAATATAAAAGGCCTACCATTTTATGGTAAATGTTATTTCATAACTAAATATAAAAGGCCTTCCATTCCGTGACAAATGTTATTCCACAACTAAAGTGATTATATTTCAATACAGACAAATTTCTTCTCTCTTTTACTGCTTTGTACTGCTTATCATCTCAAATTAAACATAGCCTTAGATTTTTAATAAATGGTATTTTAGCTCTTAAGCATATTAAAGGCGAAAAGAAAAACTGTAACACAAACAACAAATCATAAAGTTTCCAATAAGGTGTATTATAGCTCTCGAGAATCTTAAGGCCCAAAGCATAAATAACAAAACAAACAAAAAATCTTCTTAAATATGACTTCAAGTTCCACTTTATCCATCATCTTCATACCTGTAAATCCAACTTTCACAGGAGAAAACTATGTGTTAGGATATATTTTATATATATCTTATTTATTTTAGCATTTTAATTGGACATATAAGAAAATTAAAATTATTATATGGATTGATCAAGATGGGCGGAGATTGTGATTTAATAGAAGTCCAAATCGTCAATAGATTGCTGCGTTTTGGTTATTAGAATATTGTAAATTTGCGTGGACAAGATGGACATCCTTTGGATGAGTTCACATCATACATTTGTTGCCTACATATTTGATTTAATATAAAAGTCTAATATTTACACGTAATTGAAAAAAATCTAGAGGTGAATTTGCGGTAACAAATGAATTAGGTGTGTTGTTGAAGCTGCGTGGGTCATGTGTGGTAAAATATAAATTGGCTGGCTGCGCACTTGGGTTTTACCAGTTTAATATTGTGTCTCATCTTTGGTAGAAAGTGGAATCAGCCTGCGTGGATCAATTTGATGCAATGGAGGTTACATGTGTCTTGGAAACAAATTGGTTTGCTGCGCATGGTGTTTTCTTCATGAGCTGAATATTGCATCTTATGTTTTCATATACGATGAAAGGGAAAATAACAAATATCGTGGTGGTGTTGGATTTACGGTGACGACAGTGTTCGTGGGTGAGAAGTTTTTGTGAAGGCGCAATGTTTTCTTATTGTTGCAATTAACGTGTCCTGTGGTGATTTGTTTTATGAAGAAAGAATCAACTATGAAGAAGAGTTTCAGCTAGGTTATTTCAATGAGATGAATCTATAGGAAAGTCTTTTTTTGTCTCAAGTATTTTGTTATTTAATTTTAAGTTGATTAAATACTTGAGCTATTTTTATTTATTATTGTTTTGAGTGAAAATAGTTAGAAAAATCTTCTGATGAGGTTAACACGACTCGGTCGTGTTATCGGGTGTGAAAATCTTTCACGGGTAGTGAAGTTGAGAGATAGTTACAAAGATTGAGTGGTGTTGCTTTAAGTTGATATTGTGTAATCTATTAAACTATTGCGAAAGTGATTAATCTAGGTGAGGGCCCCGTAGATGTAGGCAGAGTGTGTCGAACTGCGTTATCAAATTTTGGTATCTTTATTATTTCATTTTTGTGTAGTTGTATTTGTTCGTGTAAAAGGAAATTTCGAAAAGTCTGCGAAATAATTAACCCATTTGGTTTTTCAATTGGTATCAAAGTAAGATCACTAATTCAGAATTTGGTAGCAAGTTGGTGCAGATCCTAGGTTCGCAGACAAGGCTACGAGAGAGGGTACGTCAATCATCAGACCACCACTATTGAATGGATCTAATTATCTAGCATAGAAATCCCAGATGAAAGTCTTTATTCAAGCTTAGGACATGAGAGCCTGACATTTGGTAGTACACAGTTGGACGCATCCAATAATCACTGATGATAAAGGAGAAATAGTTCAGAAAGATCCATCTGAATGGATAAGAGTGGAAGAAGAAAGTGCACTGGAAAATTCACAAGCAATGTATGCGATATTCAGTGCTGTTGATGAAGAATGCTTCTCAATGATTTCAGCAAGTGAATCGACAAAAGATGCGTGGGACGGCTTGCAAACCATTCATGAAGGATCAAAGTCTGTGATATCGTCGAAACTACAGATGTTAACTGTGTGGTTTGAAGAGCTGAAGATGGATGAGCATGAGACTATTGGAAACTTTCATGAAAAATTGAGAGATATAGTAAATCAAGCTCATCAACTGGAGAAGAAATACTCCAACGTGAAATTAGTCAAGAAAATGCTGAGATCGCTACCTCCAAGATTTATTCCAAAAATTGTAGCAATAGAGGAGGCTTACGACATTGATAATCTGTCATTGAAAAAAGTTATTGAAATTCTTACAAACTTTGAGATGAATCTCTTAAGAGGTAAGCAAGAAAGAAACAAAGGATGGGCATGTTAGAAATTTAGCCTTATGATTAAGATAATCCGATTTCTAAATATTTAATCAACCAGAATCACACGTAAATAGAATCAACAATGATATATATATAAATAAGAACACTAATCTTGATCCATTGCACAGCGGAAGCGTAAACAACAATGTTTGATAGATTTGTGTTCTTCCAAGTCAAGATCCAAATAC
>JANVCQ010000005.1:42469070-42500363 GCA_025531925.1 Erythroxylum plowmanianum | reverse complement strand
TTATTATTCAGTCTTTGGACAAAAATAATAATTTATAAGTGGTACTCTTGGTCATAGTAAAAATATGGAAACTAAAACAACCTAACAATGTGCCTTTCTTTGGTCCGACGCATTGTTAGCATGTTATACCAAATGCTTCACATAATTTAATACTATCCATCGTGCCTAAATAACCTTCCGTTGGGCTGATTATTTCACAATGATGTTTTAAAAATTTTACTTACTATCTGGCCAAAATAACCTTCCTTTGGGCCGATTATTCTGTATAGATATGAAATTAAATTACCAGTCATCTAGCCAAAATAACCTTCCTTTGGGTCAATTATTCCGCATAGATGAAACATGCATTATCATTCTAAAATTAATAAATTTTACCCAATAGAGGTTACTTTTGCAACATATTGGTTCAATCTATTTAATTCAAAATGATAAGCACCTAAAGTTTAGATAAAATTAGGTAATTTAATTATTGTAAAAAATGGACAACTAATTAACCCCAAATTTTGACTTCAATTAATTATTACGAAATTATAACCTTAGTTCGTAATAAGATTTTATAACAGTGGAAAACTTTATATTTTATATGTATGTAAAAAATTATGTAATTTAAACTTTAGGTTACAAGTAAAAGAGAGCATGAGCATGGACAACCATCGCAACCTCAATATAATATATACTTTCTGAACTAAAGTTGTAGTGTGCATGGCTGTCTTGGGCGGATGAGCATAAGGCTCTTTGTTCCTTTTGGTTGTGGGTTCGATTCCCACAAACCACAAGACGCCTCTCATGTACAAACAGTTTATGTGCAATCCAAAAGACGCGTCTCATGCCCAAAAAGAAACTGACGAAAGTCAGTTTACGCGCCAGAGAAACTGACGTTGCAGTAGAGCAACGGTCATCCCTGACCTCTTCTGACCCGAATTAAAGGACCCGAATGTAAAAAATGGGTCTGTAAAAAATTGTATACGAGATTTAACATATATTGCAGTGATATTTCATCATTGTTGAGTCAAACAATTCGTTTCTAAACTGAATGAAACAATTTTTCGACAATAATACTTGTTTTCTAATTCATCGCAGACAAGATAATTAAGAGATCAAAAATTACTTTTACCCATAAAGATTTCAATCTCAGTCGATTATAAAGAAGAAAACAGTAAACCATAATCCAAAACAAATGAAACCTGAAATGATAAATCTGCAATTCATTGTTTTTACTAACATGCATTTATGGAATCGAGTAAAAACAAGAAATTGAATATCATGTTGAAACAATCTACGTAAAGGGCTTTGATACCACTTGTTAGAAATTTAGCCTTATGATTAAGATAATCCGATTTCTAAATATTTAATCAACCAGAATCACACGTAGATAGAATTAACAATGATATATATATAAATAAGAACACTAACCTTGATCCATTGCACAGCGGAAGCGTAAACAACAATGTTTGATAGATTTGTGTTCTTCCAAGTCAAGATCCAAATACCGAATGAATTCTCCTTATGAAACAGAGAAAACTAACAATAATCTTTAGAGAAAATGTCAAGAGAGAATCTAACTTGGGGACCACAACCCTATTTATAATCAATTTTGACTTACGGGCCATTGTGGACACATTAACCACAATGACTCATAATGGGCTTCTACACATCAGGCCCATACTAATAATTAATTAATATTTCTGTAGGCCCAATTAATTTACTATAGTTAGATTACATTTTATTAGGCCTATAACCGAGATAGAAATCTACGTACATATATTTATACACGTGGCCCATAAAATTCTAACAGGGCACTACAAGTGGAAATTGGAAAAAGTGTGAACAATGCGGAAGATAAATCAGATGAAAATGAAGACATGATTCTATTCACACGAAATTTCGATAAATGGATGAAAAGAATGAAGAAGGATAGACCCGACTTTAGACAATATGGCAGAAGTTCATCAAGTAATAACCCAAGACAAAAAGTCAAAACACAAAGGAAGAACGGAAAGCAAGAAGAATTCAATGTCATGAATGTCAGGGTTTCGGAGATGTTCAATCTGAATGTGCCAATATGTTGAAGAAGCAAAAAGGAAAATCCTTCACAAGCACCTGGAGTGAAAATGTTTTTGAGAGTGATTACGATAGTGAAGAAAAAATAGCGAATAATGCTGCATTGGTTGCCTTACACAGCAAAAGTCCAGTTACTTGCTTAACAGTAACTGAAGGCCAAAAAGGTAGAAAATTTGAAAATTTTGAAAACAGATCAGCTCAAGATTCAATATCAGATTATGACAATTACGGAAGTGGCCTAGATGATAAAAAGGGAATATTTACGAGGCTTACAAAGCTATGTATGAAAAATGAGTGAAAACGTGTAAAAAGAATGAAATATTGAATGAAGAGAATCTTTGCATGAAAAACACCATATAAGAGTTAGAAAAGAAGCTGATGTTGACGTCGGATGAGCTTGGTGAGGCTAGAATGAAATTGATAAGTACTGAAAAGGGATTGAGAATGTTGAATGGAGGCACGAAAAAATTGGATAAGTTAATAGAAACCGGTAATGTTAAAGGGAATTTCGAAAGCATAGGCTATAAAGGTGAGTGTTTGAAAGTTAATCAAAGAAAATTATGATATGTTCAGATCAGCCCAAGAGGTAGAAGCGTCGAAAAAGAATCAAAGATTTATACCCACATGTCATTTTTGTAGAGTTGTTAGGTATATAAGGCCAAGGTATTATTAGTTGCTACAGATATTGTTTGACAGAAGACAGGCCGAAAAAGTATACATATTTCACAAAAATTTCAACATCAACCATCAGTATCTAAATCTTCTTGGGTAAAAAGAAGTGAATTGCAAGCTCTTATAGTTCGTACATCAATGAAGGAAACTTAACAACATGGTTAGTATTTTGATAGTGGATGCTCACGCCATATGACAGGGGAAAAGACTTACTTAACTGATTATCAGAATTGTATGGATAGTTATGTGACTTTCGGAGATGGAAAGAAAGCTTCTGCGATTGGTAGAGGAACATTGTGCGTGGATGGTTTGTCTCATCTCAAGAATGTGCATCATGTTGAGGGATTAAAAGAAAATTTGGTAAGTATAAGCTAACTTTGTAATGATGATTTGTTAGTTAAATTTACAAGTGATGAATGCAGGGTGCTTATTGAACAAGGCGAATGTATTATGAGTAGTAAGCGATCAACTGATAATTGCTACATGTTGCAAGTCATGATTACGTGTAAGTCGGCTACGAATGAGAATGACATTGATTTATGGAAACAAAGGCTTGGGCATGTGAATTTTGATCTCATCAGTAAATTGACAAAATTGAAGGCTGTGAAGGGTCTAGCCAAAATCAACAAAGAAGAAAAATCAATTTGCAGTGCGTGTCAGATTGGAAAATAAATAAAAGTGCCACACAAAAAGGTTAGACATGTTACCTCATCTGGCATACTTGAATTAGTTCACTTGGATTTAGTCGGTCTAACACAACATGAGAGCATTGGTGGAATGGGATACTTTCTAACTTGTGTTGATGATTATTTGAGATATACTTGGGTGGCATTTTTGAAAGAAAAATTGGATCCGTTTAAGGCTTTTAGAAGCCTATGTGTGCAGGTAATGAATATGAAAATTTGACTATATTGCGATTTGATCGGATCATAGAAGATAATTTGAGAATGGCATCTTACAAGAATTTTTATCACCCAAAACTCCACAACAAAGTGGAGTTGCAGAGAGGAAAAAATAGAAATCTTCAAGAAATGACTAGATCCATGCTGAATGGAAGTATATGCGATCTTTGGCTGAGGCGATTAGCAAAGCATGCTATAAATGCAACAAAGTGTATCTTCGAAGCTTTTTGAACAATACGTCGTATGAACTTTGGAAGGGAAAGAAACCAAATGTAGGTTATTTTTATATTTTCGGAAGCAAGTGCCACATTCTTCGAGATCATGAAAAACTTGGAAAATTTGAGAGAAAAAGTGATGAAGGAGTTTTCATTGGCTATTCAACTCACAGTAAAGCCTATAGAGTTTACAATCAAAGAACAAGGAAAGTGCAAGAATCCATAAATGTTATGATAGATGATGTATCATTGTTGAATGGTCAAGTGGTTGAAGAGAAACATAGCAACTAACCATCAAATCAACTTAAACAAGCAATGAGACAAAAGTGAAGAATTGCCCAGATTTGCAGTTAGTTACTGCTAAGGAAGTAATTGCAGAAACTGATTTGCAGTTAGTTATTGCTGAGAAAGTAACTGCACAAACTGAAGAACTTTCAATTACTTCGGATGATGAAACAACCAAAACACTAGAAGATGATTTGAACCAAGGCTCTTCATCTCGAATTCGAAGAAACCATCCAGCATAAAATGTTTTTAGGGATGTGAGCAAAAGAAAAAAATAAAAGAAAGAAAAAGAGTTGATTCCTCACTCAAACCAAAGAACGTTAAAGAAGCACAACAAGATGACTTCTGGACAACAGTTATGTAAGAAGAGTTGATTTAGTTTGCACGAAATGATGTATGGGAATTAGGGCCAAGACCACCGGGTACTAATGTAATTGACACAAAATGAGTGTTTTGAAATAAAACAGATGAAAAGGGTAATGTTACGAGGAATAAAGCAAGGCTAGTAGCTCAGGGATACTCTCAGGTGGAAGGTATCGATTTCGACAAAACATTAGCATCGATGGTACGAATTGCATCGATCAGATTATTATTAGGCATAACATGTATAAAAGGTTTTAAACTTTATCAGATGGATATGAAAAGTGCATTTTTAAATGGGTTTATACAATAAGAAGTCTTTGTGGAGCAACCGAAAGGTTTCATTGATTCAGCCCATGCAGATTATGTTTACAAACTCAAGAAAGTACTTTATGGACTCAAACAAGCACCAAGGGCCTGGTACGAAAGACTCACTCAATATCTTATCAAGCAAGGATATAAACGAGGTAGTGTTGACAAAACTTTGTTTATTAAAAAGTTTAAATATGATTTTGTGATAGCTCAGATTTATGTTGATGATATTGGGTTTGGTGCTAAATGCTCAAAGATGGTCGAAGAATTTGTTAAGCTAATGACATCCAAACTTGAAATGAGTATGGTGGTTAAGTTAAACTTTTTTTTCAGTTTACAAGTGAAACAAGTGAAGGATGGAATTTTCATATCGCAAACCAAATATGCTAGCAACATAATAAAGAAGTTCGATCTTGAGAAAGCCAGATATGCAAGAAAACCTATAAGTGTCTCAACAAAACTAAACAGAGATGAGAATGGGAAAAGTGTTGATGACAGTTTATATTGCAGCATGATCAACAACTTATTATACTTGACTGCAAGTAGGCCAGATATCTGCTATAGTGTTGGTGTATGTGCTCGCTATCAAGCCAATCCAAAAGAAACACATCTGACAGCAGTCAAGAGGATTTTTAGATATGTAAGCAGAACATCGGATTTTAGAATATGGTGTACATCAAATTCAACATCTTATCTAGCTGGATACAGTGATGCGAATTGAGCTGGAAACTTAGATGATCGCAAAAGCAGTTCAGGAGGCTATTTCTTCCTATGAAATAATATGATCTCTTGGTATAGCAAGAAGCAAAATTCAATTTGCCTTTTGACTGCTGAGGCTGAATACATAACTGCAGGTAATTGTTGCTCACAGTTGCTTTGGATGAAACAGATGTTAAGAGGATTATGGGATTGATCAGAATGAGTTGAAAATTTTATGCGACAATAAAAGTGCAATAGATATTTCAAAGAATCCGGTTCAGCATTCACAAAAAAAACATATTGATCTTCTGTATCACTTCATTAAAAAGCTCGTGGAAAGAAAAGCAGTCATCTTATCTCATATATCTACCGAAAAGCAATTGGCGGATATTTTCACGAAACCTCTTGATGCTGTAAGGTTCAAACTTCTTATAGGAGCATTGGGACTTTGTGCCCTTTATTACTAGTCTCTTTTTATTAAAAAATAGTTTAAAAAGGATTTAATATTTAAAAAAGAGAAGAACGTAGCGTTTTTATCTAAGGGATTTAAAATCCCTAACTTAGCGTCATTCATCTATTTCTACTGCTGTCACACGCCCAAACTCCTCTCTACCTTACCATACGAGTATTCACTTCAAGCAAAACTTCATCTGCTCTTCCTTAGGCAATTCCACTATACTGCCACAACACAACCCACGCTCATCTCTTCACTCAAGAATCTACGAAGACTACACTCATCTTGGGTTTGATTTTCTTCAGCTCATCAATCCTTCAGTGCTGTTGCTTGACATCATGCATGTTACTCACTTCTTCACATGCTCATCTCCTTTACTCTAGCATTTATACTTATGAGTTGGTCTTTTTGAACTCTTTAGCCCATCAACATGCAATCCATGATTGCTATTCACAAGAGAAAAATACTTCAATCTCAGCAACAATGGTGGTTTATCGTATTTGGTGTTCTCCATCTTGTACTAACTCTCTCTCATCTTGTTAATTGATTGGGTTGTGATTGAAACTGAAAAATTGTGGTCCACTTGATTAAATTGTGATTGAGTCTATGGATTTTATTGATGAGATTGACTGATTAAATTGGAAGCTATTGATTTGCTATCTGATCTATTGAATCTGGACTAATTGAAACTAAAGCCTATTGTGTTGTTAACTGGATTTTGACTGATTGTTGATTAAGCTCTTGGTTGATTGTTTTTGGAATTTATTGGCTTGTTGATTTTTGACTGCCTGAAATTCAAGTATGGGAAAGAATAAAGAACAGGTTCTGTCCTCGGTTTTCGAGAAGAAGTCGGTAGCTGCAACGCGACGCTCTAGTCACTTACTTTTGAACCCAAAATATGGCATAAATATTACCGGGGCTGGCTCTTCTTCGGAAACCCCTATTGACATTCCGGATGTCCAGGATAAAAATAATCATATTGATGATGTTACCTGAGTAATAGAATCTATGGTTGAAGATTCACCTTCAGAATTTGAAGCACCTCCTACTGAGTCATTTCCACTGTCAGTACCTCCTTCGGCTTCGAGAAAGTGTACAAAATGAAATGCCAAAAGATCATACACCCACCTCATCATCATTCCTCAGTTAGATTGATAGTCCACAATGCAATTTCATTCAAGTTTTATACTCCAGTCGTTGAACAGAAATGAAGTACATTTTCAGATATCGGGTCTGTTCTTGATCGGTTGATAAATTTGGATGAATTTCAGCATCATGATCTGCATACCTTACTCTAGGAGCATACTTTGCTACAAGCTTGACTTCTCCCAAGGCACTATGACTCTTCTCTGGTAAAAGAATTTTACTCCAATTTGAGTTGTGATATTTTGAATGTGGATGTTGTTTCTTATGGAGTTGTTTAGGTGTGGGGTCAGGTAGTTAATTTTGATGCTACTCGGTTAAATCTGTTTTTGGGGTTTGATAACCTGATTGGTGATCTGTATATGATGATGAGTGGGCTGCATCAACGGATCTGATTGCCACAATTTTAACTGGTGACAAACTGACTGCTTGGCCATCCAGTTCTGTTCTTCGGTCGTCAATGCTGACCTAGAAATTTTTTGTTCTTTTTAAGTTGATTGTGGCCAATTAGATGCCCAGTACCCATGTTGTGATCGTTTATTTGGCACATGTCAAGTTGCTCTATGAGATTGGTATAGGGTAAATTTTAATCTTGACCGTCTCATTATCAAGGCGATGCTGGCTATTGAGAGTAAGCCTCACTCTCTCTTATATTTTCCATGCTTAATCTCACAATTTTTGTATGCAAATGAAGTTCCTAGGATTGAATCAAACATGCTTGAGTTCGTAGCATTAATGAATATCTCTCCACGGATTTTCCGACAACCAAGGGTGGTGGACTTGCTATATGTTGCTTCGGGTCCTTCGGATGCCACGAGGACCTCAAATGTTAATCCTCATGCTGCTTTATTTTTTGATATTGAGAGGATTGAAGGTGTTCTTCAAGTCGCTGTTGATACACTTTGCAACTTGAAACAACAAGTTCTTCATTTTTCGGGAGCTTCTTGATTTTGGCTTTTTGTCATCTCTTATCTCAAAGGGGGAGAACACAAATAAGATGTATTTTTTCTTCTCTTTGTTTTTTTGTTGACTGGATTTGGATTATGCTTATGGAACATGTAATTGAATATTGCATTGAGGGGGAGCATAAAGAATTTTTATTCTATATGTCCAATTATGATTATTTATGTGTAGTTCTAGAGTTGAGACAAAAATGCCAAAAAGAGGGAGATTGTTAGGATATATTTATATATATATATTATTTAGTTTTGGCATTTTAAATTGGACATATAAGAAAATTAAAATTATTATATGGATTGATGAAGATGGGTGGAGATTGTGAATTAATAGAAGTCCAAATCGTCAATGGGATGTTGCATGTTGGCTATTGGAATATTGTAAATTTGTGTGGACAAGCTGGACATCCTTTGGTTGAGTTCACGTCATACATAGGTTGCCCACATATTTGATTTAATATATAGAAGTCTAATACTTCACATAATTAAAGAAAAACCTAGAGGTGAATTTACGGCAACAAATGAATTGGGTGTGTTATTGAAGCTACGTGGGTCACGTGTGGTAAAAGACAAATTGACTGGCTGCACACTTGGGTTTTACCAATTTAATATTGTGCCTCACCTTTGACAGAAAGTGCAAGTAGCCTACGTGGATCAAATTGATGCAGTGGAGGTCATGTGTTTCTTGTAAACAAATTGACTGGCTGCGCATGGTGTTTCTTCATGAGCTGAATATTGCGTCTTATGTTTTCATATACGGTGAAAGGGAAAATAATGTATATTGTGGTGGTGTTGAATTTATGGTGACGACAGTGTTCGTGGGTGAGAAGTTTTTGTGAAGGTGCAGTGTTTTCTTATGGTTGCTATTAAATTGTCCTATGGTGATTTGTTTTATGAAGAAAGAATAAGCTATGATGAAGAGTTTCAGTTGGGTTATTTCGATGAGATAAATCCATAGGAAAGTCTTTCTTTTGTCTCAAGTATTTTGTTATTTAATTTTCAATTGATTAAATACTTGATCTATTTTTATTTATTATTGTCTTGAGTGAAAGTAGTTAGAAAAATCCTCTGACAAGGTTAACACGAGTCGGTCATGTTATCGGGTGTGAAAATCTTTTACGGGTAATGAGGTTGAGAGATAGTTACAAAGATTGAGTGGTGTTGCTCTAGGTCAATCTTGCGTAATTCTATTGAACTACTTTGAAAGTGATTAATCTGGTTAAAGGCCCTGCAAACGTAGGCATAGTGTGTCGAACTGCATTACCAAATTTTGATTTCTTTATTATTTCGTTTTTTCATAGTTTTATTTTGTTCGTGTAAAAGGAAATTTCGAAAATTCTGTGAAATAATTAACCCCTTTGGTTTTTCACTATGATTTCTAGGCTATCAAAATGAGGTTCTCTGTTGAAGTAAATGACCTAGGGAAGTTCATAGAAAATGGCTTTGAGCCACTAAAAGAAAGGAGGAAATACGTAAAAGCTCAACTAAAGAAACTAAAGGGGGATGAGATCAAGGATACTAAAGCATTGGCTCTTTCCATTATGCTCTTGTTGATTCAATTGACAAAGAGTCATTAGAGTCTCAACAAGTGAAAGAAGGATGGATTATATTCTAAGAAGAGTTCCAACAAAATGCATAAGTGAGACTCATCAAGCTTACTAATTTAAGGAAAAAGTTTGAGAATCTTTAGATGAAGGAAAGTGAGAGTGTGAAAGCTTACTCTTCCAAGTCATTCAAGTAGTAAATTAAATGAAGATTTATGGTTATATTATTAATGAAAGAATAGTTTATAAAATGCTTATTAGCATAACTAAAAAATTTGACACAATTGTTTAAATTATTGAAGTATTAAGAGGCTTGAGTAAACTTAGGATTACTAAGTTGTGCAGCTCCTTGCTCGCATATGAGGTGAAATTTGGTAAGAAAATGAAAGGTTTAATAGAAGATGTCTTTCAAACAAGGCATCAAGCAAAGTCGTTAAAGCAAAAAGGCAGGAAACATAAAGGTAAATATGGTGAAAAAGAAAGAAATAATGATGGAGCATATGATGGCTTGATGAGAAATAACTCCGAAAAATGAGAAGTTCCTCCATATGACATTTTTGGAAAAATTGGTCATCTAGAAAATAATTGTTGGTACAAAGGCAAGTCACAATGTAGATTTTGCATAAGGTTTAGCCATATTGAGAAATATTATTATAGTGAAACATGGAAAACATAATCATCAAGGCGGACAAGCAAATTTCATTTAGAGCAATACGGGTGAAGATCGGGTGTTTTATACTTGCCAAACTATAAGCTCCAGCAAATGTAATAAGAGGTGGCTTATTGACAGTGGATGTAGAAATCACATGAACCATGATCAAGAAGTCTTCACTAATCTTGACATTTTTATGAGGATCCCCATTCAAATGGGAAATGAAGTAGTGGTTGAGTTCCAAAACAAAGGGAATGTTCAAATCCAAACTAAGAAAGGTATAAAATTCATAAAGGATAATTTTTTAGTCCCTAAGTTCAATAAAAATTTATTAAGTGACCCTTAAATGGTCAATCATGGATATTTTGATAATTTAGAATATGATCATTACACCATTTTTAATCTAGAGAAGAGGGAGATGGCTTATGTCAAAATGAAAAATAAGATTTTTCCCCCCTATAGTAGAACGACTTTAGTGGAGTGGCTAAGAAAGCCCAATGTGATGAGATATGATTATATCCCTTCAATGATCAATTATGGATATTCTGTTAATTTCAAGGATGGTCATTACACTATTTTTAATATAGAGAAGAGGGAGATGACTTATGTCAAAATGCAAAATAAGAGTTTTCCCCTATAGTAGAATAATTTTAGTGAAGTGGCCAACAAAGCCTAAGTAATGAGACATGACTATGACATAAGAGATATGGGCACTACAACTTAGGTGCACTTAAATATTTCTACCATAAAAACATTCTCTGAGACTTCTTTCAATTCATGATGTTGATAATTTATGTTAAGTTTGCAAACTTGCTAAACAAAATAGGAAGCTTTTTCCAACATAAAGTATATAAAGAGCAAAGGAGAAAATCAAACTTATGCACAATAATATTTGGGGCCCTCACAAGAGTTTATCTCTCAGTAAGAACATATATTTCATATTGTTTATTAATTATTTCACATGAATGGCAAGGGTGTATTTTGTGAGAGATATATCACAAGTTCCATATCTTTAAAAAATTCAAAATTTTTTTTAAGACACAAAGTGATTGTAAGTTGAAGAGAATTCAATTTGATAAGGGAAAGTGTACAATTCATCTTAATTTGACAAGTTTTATAAAGACGACAGTGTTATACATCAACTCATAATTGGGTATACACCTCAATATAATAGATATTTTAAAAGAAAAATAGAACTGTCATGGAGATGGTGAAATGTATGCTTGCAAAGAAGAAAATGCCAAAGAAATTTTATGCAGAAGTTGTGTACACTATTGTATATTTGCTAAACAAGCTTCTTTACAAGGTTATGCTATGGAAAACTCTAATTGAAGCTTTGAGTGGGATTAAACCAATAACTAATCATCTTATGATGTTTGGCTCAATTTGCTATGTATGTGTCCCATCTCTAAAGAGAGGCAAATTAGATAATAAGTCATAGAAAGAAAAGTTTCTTGGCTATATCTCTCAATCAAAGAGCTATAGAATCTTCAATCTTCATAATAAAAACATAATGATCAGTCAAGATTTGGAATTTAATAAGAATCCAATTTGGAATTAGGATGAACAAAAGATTGAAATTTTCATTATTCTAGTTCCTTAATCTAAAAAATGTCCAAAAGATGTTTAATGTGCTTATGTTAATGATGATGGTGGGTTTTCTTTAGCCACATTATCTAATTCTCTAAATGAGATTCATACATGAACTTCTAATGAGAATGCTATAGGTCCAAAATGTAAATGACTATTGAATGATGTCTATCGAGGTTGTCCTATCATCCTTCTGGATCCTAAGGTGTGTGAATCTTTCCACTTTGCCATTTATAAGTAGAATAACTATGCTAAATCTATTAAGGCTAAAGAGCGAAAAGAAGCTATGATGAATGAAATTAATATGATCAAGAAAAATCACACTTAGGAGTTAGTTAATAGACTAGAAAATAGAAAAGTCATCAGTGTAAAATGGGTTTTCAAAACCAAGTTGAATCCATATGGGTCAATCAACAAGCATAAGGCAAGATTGGTTGTCAAAGGATATTCTCAACAAGCTAGAATTGATTACAGAGATACCTTTGGTCGGTTGTAAAACTTGATACTATTAGAACATTGTTCGCATTGGTGGCTTAAAATAGTTGAAAGATTTACAAACTTGATGTATAATCTACATTCCTCAATAGTGACCTTAAGGTGGAGACATATGTCGAGCAACTAGAAGTTTTTATCGAAGAGAACATCAGGTTTATCATCTGGGAAAGGCCTTGTATGGGCTGAAGCAAGCTCCAAGAGCTTGGTATAGTAAGATTGACTTTCATTTATGCGGCTAAGGCTTCAGAAGGAGCAAGAATAAGCATTCACTTTACATTAAAAGGCTTGGCAAGTAAGATATTCTACTTCTTTCACTTTTTATTCATGATTTACTTATAGCTAGTAACAATCTAGAAATGATTGTGGCCCTCAAGGAGTAGATGAATAAGAAATTTGAAATAACATATTTAGGGATGATGAATTATTTCCTTGCATTGAGATTTATCAATTATAAGATGGAATATTTATTTCACTGGCTAAATACGTAGAGGACATTATGAAAAAATTCAAAATGCAACGTTGTAAGGTAATGGCAACTCCACTTATACTAAATGAGAAGTTGTCCAAGTTTGATAGGCAAAAAATGGTTGATCCAAGAGATTATAAAAACCTCATTCGTAGTTTTGTTTTCAAAAATTACGTAATTCATTGATATAAAAAGTTGTACAACCTTACTAGGTATAAAAGAAACCAGTTACAAAAGTATAGAGAGTCTATGATTCTAGTTACATAAAGCTTTAGAAAGCATAATTCAAGTAGCCATCTGTCTCTCATTCTTGTTGATAGGTTGCTTGTTATTCTTTTTGCTTTCATAGAGAGCCTACATTAGAGAAATATTTGATGAAATAGGTGCTCTTTACTTCTAATCTTGCTCCTTAATAATCTGAAGTTTCTCTCCTGCCATATGTAGTAAACTGTACTAGCCGAGCTAATCTTTACAACTTTATAATATGCCTTAGTTACCATTTTCAGGTTCCCTACCTATTGAATCAATTCATGTTAGGTTTTGATTTCTTTGCTTATACCAAGTACTTTCTACATTTTACTCCATATGAGTGTTGTGTACCTGCACTTAAGTAGAAGGTGGTCCAGAGTTGCAAGATTGTTGTTGCATAGCTTACACTATAGAGAATTGATGGAGAACTTTATTCTATACTTGGTAAGTAGTTTCTTAGTTAACCCCATCCACAATATCACTGAGTGGGCTGGATAAATATCAGTATCCCAGATCAAAGTTTCCCATTTCACCCTATTGCTTAGATACTTTTGCAGATAAGCTCTACATGCCTTAGAGCCAAATGTATTTGAACCCTTTACTGTCCATTGCACTTCGTCTTGAGATGTTTCCTACCATGCAGGCAAATTCTCCGTTACAATGTTGACATTCCTATTATTATTGGAAGGTCAATATCATCTATTATTCCTGATTAGCTTGCTCACCTTATTATCAGGTCTAACTATCATCTTTAGGTGTTGTAATTCTTGATTTAGTATAGGGGGCCTTTGGAGTGCTAATTATCGAACCAAAATATGGTTTGTTCCCCATTCCAAATCTTATGGAAAATTAATTCCTGCATCCACTATCTAGTTTACTATTTGTTGAAATTCCACGAGATATTTTGTTTTATCCCGAGCTTCCATATACAATTAATTTTAATGAACGCATCATGTGTCCATTTTACCTAAAGTTCATCCTTCTTGCTCTATAATCACCATACGTTCTTTGCTAGGCTGACTTCTGAGCATAGTCCTAACCCTCCTTGGTTTTTAGAATTACAAATTATACTTTAGTTGACTTTAGCCTTGTTGCTCCCTCTTCCTGCTCCCTCTTATAAGAATTCTTTTAACTTCCTGCCTATAGCTTTGAGTGCACTCTTCGGGAGATAAGTTTTTGATCCAATGATTTATTAATTTGATCAGGATAGTCTGGACTAGCTGTATTCTTCCACCATAACTGAGGTATTTATTACACCAATAGTTGATTCTTTTTTGAAGTGTGTCCATCAAAGGTTTGCAGTTTGAATCTGTGAGTCTTTTTTGTGAAATAGGCACTCCAAGGTACTTAATAGGGAGAATTCCTTACTTCAATCCTTTCCTCAATGCTTGAGTAGGAAATTTAATTCCACAATTTGAAGACAAGTAAAAGCAGCTTTTACTTAGATTTGTTTTCAATCTAGACATTTTCTTGAAATCCTCTATTGATTGCAAGAGAAGTTCTATTGATTGTTTTTTAGCCTTGCACAATAATAACAAGTTATCTGTATAAGCAAGATGAGTTATGTTGTTAACTTTGCATCTATGATGGTATTGAAATCATGGGCTATTTTCCACATTACTTGCAATTATGACCGATAAGGCCTTCATACACAGTACAAATAGGTAAGGAGATAATGGATCCCTTTAACGAAGCCCTCGTTTAGCTTTGATTAGTTTTGTAGGTTCTCTATTCACCAAAATAACAAGGGATGTTGTAGTCACACATTCTTCTATCCACTTCCTAAACAAAGGGAGGTAACCTATTGCATTTATGATGCTAAACATGAAGCTCCAATTGACTTAGTCATATGACTTTGCCAAATCTATCTTTATTGTACAATTCTTCACTTTTAACTTGGTATTGTATTCTTTAAGGATCTCTTGACAAAGCAAAATGTTTATGCCTATTTTCTCCCTCCTATGAATGCTTTCTGGGATAGATTTATGATTTTTCCCATACTCCTCATCACTCTATTTGCAAATATCTTAGTAATGGTTTTGTAGAGAATATTGTAGTAAGAAATTAGGCTATGTTCAAGCCTACATGCATTGAGTTGTTTGGGGACTAGGCTTACAAATGTTTTAATCCATTCTTTCAACATAATACCTTTTTTGAAACACTCCTTGATAACTTCTATGACCTTCTCACCCAATATATCCTAGTTCCTCTGAAAGAATCTTCTATTATAGCCATTTAAGCTTGAGGTTTTATTATGATTTAAATAAAATAGAGCTTTGTTGATCTCTTCCCCTGATATTTCTTTGATTGTTTATGCCTTATCCTCTGTTAAAATCTACCTTATTCTCCTTAATATATCATCCAGGTTAATCTCTACTTCCTTTTCTATGCCATATTGTTTGTTGAAGTATTCAAAAGTAAGTCTCTTCTTGCTCTTTTGGTTTTGGTGATTCTGAACTAAATCATCTTCCAAGCACTGAATTTAGTTTTTGTTCCTCCTTGCTCTAATTAAGTTCATGAAGTACTTAGTGCGCCTCTCCCATTCTTTCAGCTAAATCATCTTTGATTTTTGTCTCAACAATTTGTTTGTCTTCTAAGGCCTTACTGTACTTGCTGATTCAATTTTCTTCATCTTTTCTTAGCAGTAAGTCATTAGGTCTGGACAATATTCTCCTTTGGCATCTTTGTAATTCATTTAGTGCCTTTTGTAATTGCCTCCTACTTTGGTATTCTATTCTCGTTGTTTTCCTTTGCTATCTTTAACTTTTTGCTAACTGTAAGCTCATTCCCTCCCTTGGGATACTTATAAACCTTGGATTGTCCATTAAGTGATTAAAGACTTTAAAAAGTGTAAACTGTTTGATTTTTTAGAAGCATAAATCCACTACAGTAGGGCTGTGGTATGAGGTAATGAATTTTTCAAATCATGCTAAACTTATGGGAAATTAGGCTAATCATTCACCATTAGCCATGCATCTATCAAGATTTTTCAATAGAAACCAACCTCCACTCTACTTGATGTTCCACGTGAACATATTTCCATAATACTTCAGATATGTCAACCCAGGTGTATTGTTAGTTCTTGTCGTTCCTTGTAATTTTGCTTTACCTAGTGTCTGCCACCCAAGATTCATATGTACAGAGAATGTAGTTGTAATCTCTAATTACTGACCAAGGGGAGGAAATTGCATTGCTAATCTTCACCAATTCCTCCCATAGCAATTGCCTTTGAAAGATATAATTTGCTACATAAATTGTTGTAATAGCTATGTATCTACTTGAATTTTTGAGTACCAATTCACAACTTATCATAGGGTTTGTACTATACCAGTTTACTATTTCTATATTCTGATTATTAACACCTTTATAACTTTCCCTCCTATATGCTTGTCATGATTAAAGATAACCTTCCAGTTTTTCCTAAAGAGCTGTAGACAATTCTCAATCTGGTCCTTTTTTATTTTGGTTTCAAGTAAACCAATAAAATCAACCTTTTTGATTGAGATCAACTCTTTAACTTCTAATTGTTTATTTAGGCTATTGAGCCATCTAACATTCCATATTACCAACTTCATATCAACTACTTTTTACCTAACTCCCTCCTCCTTGACTTCTTATTTGTTCCAACAACATTTCCAGTAAGCATTTCCAGTAAGGTCTATTCTTTCTTTATTGAAGGAGTTTTGCCAACTACATCTTGATCTTTTTCCAACCTATTTTCCATTTGCTTAATCCCAGAGGTCTGTCCTTGTATGTCTAATGGGGTTACTATCATCTCCATTTTGATCTTACTCCACCTCCTTCACCGTCCACTTTGCCTTGTTAGGAGTTTTATGTTCATTATTTTCTTGTTCTTGCCCTGTATTTGTGTCCCTTCCACTGAATTTTCTTTTTTTTCCTACTCAACCTCTTATCCTCTATTCTGATTCTCTTCTTAGTTTTCTTTCCTCTTCCAGATCATTCTCTACTCCTCATTCTTCAGTTTACTCATATATGAAATTCTCGAACGATCTTTACTAGACCCCGCTTCCAGAGCCTAGTATTTGGAGACATTTAACGTGAGCTCTGATACCAAACAATGCTAGACCCCGCTTCTGGAGCCTAGCATTTGTAGACATTTAACATGAGCTATGATACCAAACAATACTGGACCCCACTTTCAAAGTTCAACATTTGGAGACATTTAATGTGAGCTCTGATACCAAACAATACTGGATCCCGCTTTCGTAACCCAACATTCAAAGACATTTAATTTAAACAAACAGATTATTCTATAGGGTTATTTCACAAACAGATTATTCAATAGGGTTATTTCCATGAACACTTATTAGCTGTCTTCCCACAAGGGTGACGTGCCCCCAAAAGTCAAACATCAAAATCACAATTTTGAGAATCACAAGCAAAACCCAATTATATTTCATTAATGAATCCAAACAGAGTTTATACAAGTTTATTACATAATAGAAAATACACATGATACAATTGAATGCTTATGCTTAATATGATTCTAAATATAAAAAATTTCTGAACTAACTTAATTACAAAAGTCTCTATTCTTGGTGTTTGCCAAACTTTGCAAGGATCAATGTTGTTCTACTTTTTCTTCACTTGCAGAGTGGAAGGTAATGGGGTGAACTACACAGCTCAGTAGTTAACGTATTTGTAGCCACTGGCAATTGACCAAAGTCAAGCATATGTACATGTATATATATATATAGATATGTATCCAGTAGTTTAACATTCATCAAATTTAGCTTAAAAACTCATAACACATAACACTCAACATACTTCATACTTGACAATTTAACGATGCAATGCACAACAAACAGCTCGAGAGTTCCATGGAAACAGAATGGAGAAATCGAAATTTACCCCAAGAATAGAATGAGTCCATTTTTCAGAGCTCATTTTCCATAAGTAGGTAGCCGGGAGAAGACTCTTGTCGATATGCACGTGAAGAACAGAATGATTCTACTCTCGCCAAAACAGAAGCACATAATTATCCTCAAAATCATTTTATCAAATGTTCATACTTTCAAGCTTTTTCTTCTTTTCATTTAAACAAAATATTATAACCTTTTTCATGGTATAACATAATCAAAATCATCATGCATTATCAAATCCCCATAACATCAATTAAAAATTTATGCATTCATCACATACACACACATAGTCAAGAATTTGCCCAATCACACAAAACTATAAATACATTACCCACCTAATTTGCCTGCAAATAGCCAAGTCAACATTGTCTTTCCTCTTACTCTTGGGTAGGATTCTCTTGGGTCCCTAAAACAAACCAAGTCTCATTCAATAGGAATTCAATAGAAAATCTCACAATGCAAAATCTCTAAAATTGATTCTAGAATACTTAAACCCAAGCATTTTCTAAACTCCATGAACTAAAATCCTTCCAAAAACATAAAAGTTTTAAAATGATCTTACCTTTATTTTTCACCAAATGAAGGGATCTTTAGCTCAAAGGGAAGCTCTTCTTGTCCTCTACTTGTTTCCCTTCTTGAATAACCTCAAAATCTCTCTTGAAGGCTAACACAATTGAAATCCTAGCTTGTTTTCTGTTTTCTCTCTCCTTCTCTTCTTCCCTTCGTATTTCTTTGTCTTCTTCATGACACTCTCTTTTTTTTTCTCTTCAATTCTCGTTCTTCTTTCTTCTTAAAATGCAAGACAACACGTTTTCTTCCAATTATGCCCTTCATGATTGAGAATTGTCCCATTTGCTATTCCATTTATGCCTTATGTCTTTTATGTTTAAGTATGTTGCCAAAAGTACTCTAAAATATTTTGACATAGCACTTTCTTCTAGAAAAACTAAAGACATCAAAATCAATCCACTTGGTTCAGAAATCTGAAAGTTAGGGCCCAAACATTTCAGACTATTGTTATATTGAAACAGTACACTATACTCAACTTCCATCCAGAATTTAAAAGTCTTAGAGATTGAATTAAAATTTGATTTCTTCATGCTACATGTCTGTAGTTTATTTTGAAATAAGAATTATTTCATTCGGAGCTCTATTGATCTAGAAATCATCAAAATACCGAAGTATGTTCAGTAAAATATCCAATTCATACTCTTCCAATCGACACCCTTACTTTGATTCAAACAATCTTTTTCAAATCAAAACTAAATGCTATAAAAATCTATGGAGGGACATAAAAATGTGTTAAGAATCTATGGGTTCAAGAATCATTTCATTTTCAGGTCGGATAATAAGGTTATGGCCGAAAGAATCAAACAAGATTTTGTCCTCAATCATACTGAACCTATTTCGAGACAAATGGCATAACATTCTCTACAGAAATCGGATTATAGTGTTATTTAGATGTTTCAAAACAGGACTTCAAGATCTACAATTTTTATAAAGACCTAAAGACAAAGTCTATCGTATGCAGGGTCAAAAGTGGACCAGATGATAGGGTCAAATGAAACTAGACGAAGGATAAGATGAATTGGAAAAATTGTCATAACTTTCCCTAGAGATGTCTAATTAAGGTGTTCTTTTTCTTGTTCGAAATACAATTTCACTATATACAACTTTTATGAATACATTGAGGACCAATTCGGTTATTTATGGGGTCAAAAGTGTGATAAGATAATAGGAATGAATCCCATACATAAGGTGAGATGAATTAGAAAAATGATCATAAATTTCTCTAGAGAACTTCGATTAAGGTGTTATTTGGATGATTCAAAAGATAATTTTAAGGTCTACAACTTTTATGAAGACTTTGAGAACCAATTCGGGTTTCAACAGGGTAAAAAGTGGGATAAGATTATAGGATCAGATGAACCCGGACAAAGGGTGAGACAAATTGGAAAAATGGTTATAACTTTCTCTAGAGAACTCAGATTAAGGTGTTCTTTGGATGATTCAAAAGATAATTTCAAGATCTACAAATTTTGTGAGGACCTTAAGGACCAATTCGGTTATCTACAAGGTCAAAAGTGGGATAAGACAATAGGATTAGATGAACGCAAACGAAGGGTGAGACGAATTAGAAAAATGGTCATAACTTTCTCTAGAGAACTTATATTAAGGTGTTTTTTAGATGATTCGAAAGATAATTTCAAGGTATACAACTTTTATGAAGACTTTGAGGACAATTTGGTCAAGGTCTACAACTTTTATAAAGATATTGAGGATAATTCTGTTATCTACAGGGTCAAAAGTGGGATAAGACGATAGGATCAGATGAACCCTGACAAAAGGTGAGACAAATTAAAAAATGGTCATAACTTTCTCTAGAGAACTTAGATTAAGGTGTTCTTTGGATATGATGTCATCATAGACGATATAACTTTATCACATATAAGAAGAAGACAGAAAGTCAACCATAGATGACATGACGTTGTTACAGATGATATGATGTCATCATAGACGATATAACTTTATCACATATGATACGTCTTCACAGATGATATGATGTTATCACCGACGATATGATGTCATCACTGACGATACTATCTATACTCCTGAGCATCTCCCTTTATAAGGACCATAACTTCCAACTTCGATATCTAAAATTCTCATATTATATACTGTTGGAAAGCTAGAAAGACTACAACTTTCTAGAAGATAACTTTGTCTAATTCAGAATAAATTAGTCCAGAATTTCCCCTTGAAGTCAGAACATGAATTTTACATTCATCCACCAATGTATTATACCCAGTTCTCAACTTCATGACAAATTTTGAGATTCATAAAGACATAATTTACATTTGATGTTTTCATAAAAAATGTACCCATATGTCTTTAGTTTGATGCAAATCAATGACATCTAGTTTAGATAACTACAGAAAAAGTTATGGTTAAAAGACTAAAGCATACTCATTGAACATTTTCCAGATCAACTACCAATTTGTTTCAAAAACTTCCTTTAACAAAACTCATACCAAGATCACTTTTTCTACTTCATTTACTCCTCATTCTCAACTTCATTTCAAATGAATATCATCCATAAAAATTATAGTCATGATTAATCATGAACACAAATAACAGAACATACACATATCTACATATTCTTCATCAACTTCTTTTTTTTTTTGCTTTCATTTTACTTCTAACTTTCAGCCTAATTCTTCCCATTTCATAATCTCTCATCTACCAAAAACACCAAAACAAAACATGAATCTATCCACACATCTCATTTACTACTTTAATCTTATCTATCATTTCTATTTCAAGAATTTTCCTCATTTGTTATTTACTCATGACTAATCACCAAAATTTCTCATTTGATAGTTCTAATCTTTTAAGAAAAGTTCGGGGTCCAACAATTCTCACCCTTAAAGAATTTCATCCTCAAAATTCTTACCTAAGTGATCAAAAAAATGGAGGTAATGCAGTCTTATGTTTTCCTTTATCTCCCAAGTAACTTCTTCATTCGAATAATTTCTTCCAAACTACTATATTCAGCAAAAACGCTCCATTTAGTTGCTTATTCAAATACCCTATTATCTTAATTGGTTCCTCAATACATCTCGAGTTTCTTTCAATGTCCTAATTGACTTACCTTTCTCGAATGATTTTCTCCATAGTAGTTACCTTTTCGGTATAATCACCTATATCATACTTCCATCGTGTTACTCTGATTCATCCCATGATTTTAACTGTAGGAATCATAGATTATCTCTTACACCATATCCAAATATAATCTCGTATGTACTTAATCACATTATTCACCAATGTAACCATATTATCAACTAGGTGCTCCTAATAACTAGTTGATAAAATCTTGAGGACTTCTACATATATCACTATCATTTGTTTCATTTTCTATACGTATGTTCTTAATCAATTTAGAAGCATAATGCATGGCCATCTTAACATTTTGATATCGAATTCACAAACACAACCTTCTACCGGATCATAATTCTTATCACACCAATTAAACAATCATTTTAAATTCCTAGTTCAACCTTTCAAACCCTTTTTATTTGTACTCCTTAAATCTTGTCATTTTCACCTATGTCTCTCCTTTTTCAGTTGGTTCATGAAAATCCTTTTACATCCATATCAATTTAAGTACATATCCATACGAAAGTCCGTTACTTTATTCACTGATATAACCACAAATATTGAATCTATGTCTAACATATCAGACTACGTCATATTTCTTATTTCTAAATATCTACAAACTTTCCTCATCTTACACTCTAACCAGACAACATTCTTCTCATCGTTTCTAATAGCCCAAACTCTTAATGGAAGTTCATGCATATGACTCATGTGGTTGCAATTATTGGGATTCTATACTCATCAGTACCCTTCTCTAATGGTGAGGAATCAGATGCAGTAGATCCTTGCAAAACTCCTCGTATTCTTTTGCGAGTTGGTATTTTACTCCTTCGATAAGACACCATCTTTCAGCTTACTTTCATTTTAATCTTGTTTCCTACATGTATGCATGATACGCATGTCACTTAATGCAACACATCAATTCACAATACAATAATTAATCATATAGCCTATCAATTCATCCTACTATGCATTCTAAGCTTAGGAAAAACCTAAGCTTTGATATCAAACAATGCTGGACCCCGCTTCCGGAGCCCATCATTTGGAGGCATTTAACGTGAGCTCTAATATCAAACAATGCTGGACCTTGCTTCTGGAGCCCAACATTCGGAGACATTTAACGTGAGATCTGATACCAATCAATGCTGGGCCCCGATTCGGAGACATTTAACATGAGCAAACACATTATCCTATAGGGTTATTTCCATGAACTCTTATTAGCCGTCTTCTCACAAGAGTGACGTGCCCTCAAAAGTCAAACATCAAGATCACAATTTTAAGAATCACAAGCAAAACCTAATCATATTTCATTAATGAATCCAAACAGAGTTTATACAAGTTTATTACAAAATACAAAATTCACATGATATAATTGAATGCTTATGCTTCATATGATTCTAACTACCAAAAATTTCTAAACTAACTTAATTACAAAAGTCTCTATTCTTGGTGTTTGCCAAACTTTGCAAGGACTTATTCTTTACCTACGGAGTGGAAGGTAATGGGGTGAACTACACAGTTTAGTGACTAGCGCATTTGTAGTCATTGGCAATTGATAAAAGTCAAGCATATGTACACACACACACACACACACACACACACACAGATATGTATCTAGCAGTTTAACATTCATCAAATTTAGCTCAAAAACTCATAACACATAACATTCAAAATGCTTCATACTTGACAATTTAACGATGCAATACACAATTAACAGCTTGAGGGTTCCATGGAAACATAATGGAGAAATCGAAGTTTACCCTATGAATAAAATGAGACCATTTTTCGGATCTCATATGCCTCAAGTAGGCAGTCGAGAGAAGGCTCTTGTCGACGTGCACGTGACAAACAAAATGGTTCCACTCTCGTCCAAACAAAAGCACATAATCATGCTCAAAATCATTTTATCAAATGTTCATACTTTCAAGCTTTTTCTTCTTTTCATTTAAACAAAATGTTATAACCTTTTTCATGATATAACATAATCAAAATCATCATGCATTATCAAATCCCCATAACATCAATTAAAAATTTATGCATTCAACATATACACACACATAGGCAAGAATCTGCCCAATCACACAAAACCATAAATACATTACCTGCCTAATTTGCCTGCAAATATCTAAGTCAACGTTGTCTTTCCTCTTACTCTTAGGTAGGATTCTCTTGGGTCCCTAAAACAAACCAAGTCTCATTCAATAGGGATTCAATAGAAAATCTCACAATGAAAAATCACTAAAATTGATTATAGAATACTTAAACCCAAGCATTTTCTAAACTCCATGAACTAAAATCCTTCCAAAAATCTAAAAGCTTTAAAATGATCTTACCTTCATTTTTCACCAAATGAAGGGATCTTTAGCTCAAAGGGAAGCTCTTCTCTTCCTGTACTTGTTTCTCTTTTTGAACAATCTCAAAATCTCTCTTGAAGGCTAATATAATTAAAACCCTAGCTTGTTTTCTCTTCTTTCTCTCCTTCTCTTCGTATTTCTCTCTCTTTTTTATGATGCTCCCTTCTTTTTTTCTCTTCAATTTTCATTCTTCTTTCTTCTTAAAATGCAAGACAATACTTCTTCGTCCAATTATGCCCTTCGTGATTGAGAATTGTCTCATTTGTCCTTCCATTTATGCCTTATGTCTTTTATGCTTAAGTGTCTTGCCAAAAATACCCTTGAACATTCTTACATAACACTTTCTTCTATAAAAAAGTTCTCCCTTGTCTTAGGTTTCTAATGACACCAAAATTAATCCACTTGGTTCAGAAATATGAAAGTTAAGGCCCAAACATTTCAGACTATTGTTAGATAAAAATAGTACATTATACCCAAATTCCATCCAGAATTAGAAAGTCTTAAAGACTAAATTAAAATTTGATTTCTTCATACCATTTGTAGCTCCATGTCTCTAGTTTATTTTGAAATAAGAATCATCTCATTTGGAGCTCTACTGGTCCAGAAATCATCAAAATACCAAAGTATGTTTAGTAAAATATCCAATTCATACTCTTCCAATCGATACCCTTACTTTGATACAAAGAATCTTTTTCGAATCAATACCAAATGCTATCAAAGTCTATATAGGGACAAAAAAATGTGTTAAGAATCTATGGGTTCAAGAATCATTTTCATTTTCAGGACGGATAACAAGGTTATGGCCAAAATAATCAAGCAAGGTTTTGTCTTTAATCATACTGAACCTGTTTTGAGACAAATGACATAACTTTCTCTATGGAAATCTGAGTGCAGTGTTCTTTAGTTGGTTCGAAAGAAGACTTCAAGATCTACAACTTTCATGAAGACCTAATGACAAATTCTATCGTCTAAAGGGTCAAAAGTGGACCAGATTATAGGGTCAAATGAAACCAGATGAAGGATGGAAAAATTGTCATAACTTTCCCTAGAGATGTCTGATGAAGGTTTTCTTTAGATTGTTTGAAAGATAACTTCAAGGTCTACAATTTTATAAAGATCTTGAGGACAATTTGGTTATCTACAGGGTCAAAAGTGGGATAAGATGATAGGATAAGATGAACCCAGACAAAGGGTGAGACAAATTGGAAAAATGTTCATCAATTTCTCTACAGAACTCAGATTAAGATGTTGTTTAGATGATTGAAAAGAGAATTTCAAGGTCTACAACTTTTGTGAAGACCTTGAGAACCAATTCAGTTATCTACAGGGTCAAAAGTGGGATAAGACGATAGGATCAGGTGAACCTGGGCAAAGGGTGAGATGAATTAGAAAAATGGTCATAACTTTCTCTAGAGAACTCATATTAAGGTGTTCTTTAGATGATACAAAAGATAATTTCAAGATCTACAACTTTACTGAAGATTTTAAGGATCAATTCGGTTATATAAAGGGTGAAAATTGGGATAAGGCGATAGGATCAGATGAACCCGGACAAAGGGTGAAACGACTTAGAAAAATGGTCATACCTTTTTGTAAAGAACTTAGATTAAGGTGTTCTTTAAATGATTAGAAAGATACATTCAAGGTCTACAAATTTTATGGAGACCTTGACGACCAATTTGGTTATCTATGGGTGAAAAGTGGAATAAGATGATAGGATCAGATGAGCCCGAACAAAGGGTGAGACGAATTAGAAAAATGGTCATAACTTTCTCTAGAGAACTCAAATTATCGTGTTTTTTGGATGATTAGAAAGATAATTTCAAGGTCTACAACTTTTATGAAGAATTTGAAGACCAATTCGGTTATATATAGGGTTATAAAAGGGACAAGATGATAGGATCAGATGAACCCAGACAAAGGGTGAGACAAATTGGAATAATGGTCATAACTTTCTCTAGAGAACTCAGATTAAGATGTTCTTTAGATGATTTGAAAGAGAATTTCATGAAGACCTCGAAGACAAATTCTATCATTTGCAGGGTCAAAAGTGGACCAGACAATAGGGTCAGATGAACAGTGTATAGAAGAAGTTCCGGTTAATATAAGAAGAAGCATAAAATCAACCATAGACGATATGATGTCATCACAAATGATATGTCATCACAGACGATATGACGTTATCACAGATGATACTATCTATAATCCTGAACATCTCTCTTTATAAGGACCATAACTTCCAACTTCGACGCTCTCAATTTTCATACTATATACCGTTAGAAAGCTATAAAGATAATCTATAACTTTCTAGAAGACTACTTTGTCTAATTCAGCCTAAATCAATCTAGAATTTCCCCTCAAACTCAGAAAACGAATTTTACATTCATCCACCAATGTACTGCACCCAATTCTCAACTTCACGACAAATTTTGAGATTCTTAAAGATAGAATTTAAATTTGATGTTTACATAAGAAATGTACCCATATGCCTCTAGTTTGATGCAAATCAATGATCATCACGTTTAGATAACTAGAGAAAAAGTTATGGCTAAAAGACTGAAGTATACTTAGTGAACATTTTCTAGATCAACTACCAATTTGTTTCAAAAACTTCCCTTAACACAACCCATACCAAGATCACCTTTTCTATTTCATTTACTCCTCATTCTCAACTTCATTTCAAATCAATATCATCCATAAAAATTATAGTCCATGATTAATCATGAACACCAATAACAGAACATACACATATCTACATATTCTTCATCAACTTCTTTTTTTTGTTGCTTTATTTTACTTCTAACTTTCACCCTAATTCTTCCCATTTCATAATCTCTCATCTACCAAAAAAAAGTAAAATATGAATCTATCCACATATCTCATTTACTACTTTAACCTTGTCTATCATTTCTAATTCAAGAATTTTCTTCATTTGTTCTTTACTCATGACTAGTCACCAAAATCTCTCATTTAATAGTTCTAATCTTCTAAGAAAAGTTCAGGGTCCAATAATTCTCCCCCTTAAAGAACTTTATCCTCAAAATTCTTACCTAAGTGGTCAAACAAATGGGGGTAATGCGGTCTTTTGTTTTTCTCAGTCTCTTAAGTAACTTCTTCACTTGAATAATTTCTTCCAAATTACTATATTCAGCAAAAATGCTCCATTTAGTTGCTTATTCAAATACCCTACTATGTTAATTGGTTCCCCAATACATCTTGGGTTTCTTTCAATTTCCTAATTGACTTACCTTTCTCGGATGATTTTCTCCATAATAGTTACCTTTTCGGCATAATCACCTATATCATACTTCCATTGTGTTACTCTTATTCATCTCATGATTTTAACTATAGGAATCATAGATTATCTCCTATACCATATCCAAGTATAACTCTCGTATGTACTCAATCACATTATTCACCAATGTAACCACATTATCAGCTGGGTGCTCCTAATAACTGGTCGACAAAATCTTGAGGACTTCTACATATATTACTATCATTTGTTTCACTTTCTATACGTACATTCTTAATCAATTTAGAAGCATAAATGCATAGCCATCTTAACATTCTGATATCGAATTTACTAACACAACCTTCTACCGGATCATAATTCTTATCACACCAATTAAACAATCATTTTAAATTCCTAGTTCAACCTTTCAATTCCTCTTTACTTGTACTCCTTAAATCTTGTCATTTCCACCTATGTCTCTATTCCTTTCTCAGTTGATTCATGAAAATCTTTTTGCATCCATATTAATTCAAGTACATATCCACATGAAAGTCTGTTACTTTATTCGCTGACATAACCACAAATACTGAATCTTTGTCTAATATATCGGACTACGCCATATTTCTTATTTCTAAAAATTCATAAACTTTTCTCATCTTACACTCTAACCAAACACCATTCTTCTCATCATTTCTAATAGTCCAAACTCTTAACGAAAGTTCATACATGTGACTCATGCGGTTGCAATTACTGGTATTCTATACTCATCAGTACCCTTCTCTAATGGTGAGGAATCAGATGCAGCAGATCCTTCCAAAACTCCTCGTATTCTTTTACGAGGTGGCATTTTACTTCTTCAATAAGACACCATCTTTCAGCTTAGTTTCATTTTAATCTTATTTCCTACATGTATGCATGATATGCATGTCAATTAATACAACACATCAATTCACAATACAACAATTAATCACATAGCCTACCAATTCATCCTACTATGCATTCTAAACCTAGGAAAAACCTAAGCTCTGATACCAAACAATGTTGGACCTCGCTTCTGGAGCCCAGCATTCGAAGACATTTAATGTGAGCTCTAATACCAAACAATGCTGGACCTCGCTTCTGGAGCCCATCATTTGGATACATTTAACGTGATCTTTGATACCAAACAATGCTGGATCCCGCTTCCGTAGCCCAGCATTGGGAGACATTTAATGTGAGCAAACACATTATCCTATAGGGTTATTTCCATGAAACCTTATTAGCCGTCTTCCCACAAGGGTGGCATGCCCCCAAAAGTCAAATATCAAGATCACAATTTTGAGAATCACAAGCAAAACCCAATCATATTTCATTAATGAATCCAAACAGAGTTTATACAAGCTTATTACAAAATACAAAATACAAATGATACAATTGAATGCTTATGCTTGATATGATTCTAAGTACAACAAATTTTTGAACTAACTTAATTACAAAAGTCTCTATTCTTGGTGTTTGCCAAATTTTGCAAGGATCAATGTTGTTTTGCTTTTTCTTCACCCACGGAGTGGAACATAATGGGGTGAGCTGCATAGCTCAGTGGATAACGTATTTATAGCCATTGGCAATTGATCAAAGTCAAGCATATGTACATGTACATATATATAGATATGTATCCAGCAGTTTAACATTCATCAAATTTAGCTTAAAAACTCATAACACATAACACTCAAAATACTTCATATTTGACAATTTAACGATACAATGCACAATAAATGGCTCGAGAGTTTCATGGAAACAGAATGGAGAAACAGAAGTTTACCCTAAGAACATAATGAGTCCATTTTTCAGAGCTCATTTGCTATAAGTAGGTAGCCGAGAGAAGGCTCTTGTCGATATGCACGTGACGAACAAAATGGTTCTACTCTCGCCAAAACAGAAGCACATAATTATGCTCAAAATCATTTTATCAAATGTTCATACTTTCAAACTTTTTCTTCTTTTCATTTAAACAAAATGTTATAACCTTTTTCATGGTATAACATAATCAAAATCATCATGCATTATCAAATCCCCACAACATCAATTAAAAATTTATGCATTCAACACATACAAACACATAGGCAAGAATTTTCCCAATCACACAAAACTATAAATTTATTACCCACCTAATTTGCTTGTAAATATCCAAATCAACGTTGTTTGTCCTCTTGCTCTTGGGTAGGATTCTCTTGGTTCCTTAAAACAAACCAAGTCTCATTTAATAGGAATTCAATAGAAAATCCCTTAATGCAAAATCACTAAAATTGATTCTAGAATACTTAAATCTAAGCATTTTCTAAACTCCATGAACTAAAATCCTTCCAAAAATGTAAAAGTTTTAAAATGGTCTTACCTTCATTTTTCACCAAATGAAGGGATCTTTAGCTCAAAGGGAAGCTCTTCTCTTCCTCTGCTTGTTTCCCTTCTTGAACAACCTCAAAATCTCTCTTGAATGCTAATACAATTAAAACCCTAACTTGTTTTCTCTTCTTTCTCTCCTTCTCTTCTTCTCTTCGTATTTCTCTCTCTTCTTCATGATACTCTCTTTTCTTTTTCTCTTCAATTTTCATTCTTCTTTCTTTTTAAAATGTAAGATAACACTTCTTCTTCCAATTATGCCCTTGATGATTGAGAATTGTCTCATTTGCCCTTTTATTTATGCCTTATGTCTTTTATGCTTAAGTGTCTTGCCAAAAGTACCCTTGAACATTCTGACATAACACTTTCTTCTAGAAAAATGTTCTCCCTTGTCTTAAGTTTCTAATGACACCAAAATCAATCCACTTCGTTCAGAAATCTGAAAGTTAGGGCCCAAACATTTCAAACTGTTGTTAGACTAAAACAGTATACTATACCCAACTTCCATCCAGAATTTCAAAGTCTTAGAGACTGAATTAAATTTTGATTTCTTCATACCATTTGTAGCTCCATGTATTTAGTTTATTTTAAATAATAATCATCTCATTCGGAACTCTACCAATCAAGAAATCATCAAAATACCAAAGTATGTTTAGTAAAACATCCAATTCATACTCTTCCAATCAATACCCTTACTTTGATTCAAACAATCTTTTTCGAATCAATACCAAATGCTATCAAAGTCTATGAAGGGACAGAAAAATATGTTAAGAATCTATGGGTTCAAGAATCATTTCATTTTCAGGTCGGATAACAAGGTTATGGCTGAAAGAATCAAACAAGGTTTTGTCCTCAATTATACTAAACCTGTTTCGAGACAAATGGCATAACATTCTCTAAAGTAATCGGATTACAGTGTTCTTTATATGGTTCAAAAGAGGACTTCAATATATACAACTTTTAGGAAGACTAGAAGACAAATTCTATCATCTATAGGGTCGAAAGTGGACCAGACGATAGGGTTAAATGAAACTAGATGAAGGATAAGATGAATTGGGAAAATTGTCATAACTTTCCCTAGAGATGTCTAATTAAGGTGTTCTTTAGATGGTTTGAAATATAATTTCAAGATATACATCTATTGTGAAGTTATTGAGGACCAATTTGGTTATCTATAGGGTTTAGAGTTGGATAAGAGGATAGGATCATATGAACCCAGACAAAGGGTGAGATGAATTAGAAAAATGCTCATAAATTTCTCTAGAGAACTCATATTAATGTGTTATTTAGATGATTAAAAAGATAATTTCAAGGGCTACAACTTTTATGAAGCCCTTGAGAACCAATTCGATTATCTATAGGGTCAAAAGTAGGATAAGACGATAGGATCAGATGAACCCAGACAAAGGGTGAGACGAATTAAAAAAATGGTCATAACTTTCTCTAGAGAACTTAGATTAAGGTGTTCTTAGGATGAGTCAAAGGATAATTTCAAGATCTACAATTTTTATGATGACTTTAAGTGTTGGACCCCACACCCCACTCGTAGGTATTTGTGGGTTATACTGCGGCGTGCGTTTGCGGGTTGTTATACCGCGGCATCCAACCTTAATCAGTATTGTCCTCTTTGGGAGTCGAACTCGCGACCCCTCAAGGTTTTGTTGTTTCTAAGAACATGCCTCTCACCATTTAGCCAAGTGGCTCAATGGTGAGAGGCGTGTTCTTAGAAACAA
>JANVCQ010000005.1:42457131-42468970 GCA_025531925.1 Erythroxylum plowmanianum | reverse complement strand
GGTGAGACGCGTGTTCTTAGAAACAAAAAAACCTTGAGGGGTCGCGAGTTCGATTCTCAAAGAGGAGAATACTGATTAAGGTTGGATGTCGCGGTATAACCCGCAAACACACGCCGCGGTATAACTCGCAAATACCTAATGGTGGGGTGTGGGGTCCAACATTAAGGACCAATTCGGTTATATATAGGGTCAAAAGTTTGATAAAACTATAGGATCAGATGAACCCGAACAAAGGGTGAGACGAATTAGAAAAATGGTCATAACTTTCTCTAGAGAACTCAGATTAAGGTGTTCTTTGGATGATTCGAAAAATTATTTCAAGCTCTATGCTTGAGGAAAAAGTCTATTATCTATAGGGTCAAAAGTGGGATAAGATGATAGGATCAGATGAACCCGGATAAAGGGTGAGACGAAGTAGAAAAATGGTTATAACTTTCTTTAGAGAACTCAGATTAAGGTGTTCTTTAGATGATTTAAAAGATAATTTCAAGGTCTACAACTTTTATGAAGACCTTGAGGATCAATTAGGTTATCTACAAGGTCAAAAGTGGCATAAGATGATAGTATCAGTTGAACCTAGACAAAGGGTGAGACGAATTGGAAAAATGGTCATAACTTTCTCTAGAGAACTCAGATTAAGGTGTTCTTTGGATGATTTGAAAGAGGACTTCATGAAGACCTCGAAGAAAAATTCTATCATTTGTAGGGTCAAAAGTGGACTAGACAATTGGGTCAGATGAATAGTGCACAAAAGAAGTTTCGATCAACATAAGAAGAAGCAGAAAGTCAACCATAAACGGTATGACATCATCACAGATGATATGACATCATCACAGATGATATGACATCATCATAGACGATATGACGTCATCACGAATGATGATGATATGATGTCATCACAGATGATACTTCTACACAGCCAATATAACATCATCACAGACGATACTATTTATACTCCTGAATATCTCCCTTATAAGGACCATAACTTCCAACTCCGATGTCCAAAATTCTCATACTATATACCGTTGGAAAGTTAGAAAGATTATCCACAACTTTTAGAGACAACTTTGTCTAATTCAGCCTAAATCAATCTAGAATTTCCCCTTGAACTTAGAACACGAATTTTACATTCATCCACCAATGTACTACACCCAATTCTCAATTTCATGATAAATTTTGAGATTCTTAAAGATAGAATTTAAATTTGATGTTTGCATAAGAAATGTACCCCTATGTCTCTAGTTTGATGCAAATTAATGATCATCTCGTTTGGATAACTAGAGAAAAAGTTATGGCTAAAAGACTGAAACATACTTAGTGAACATTTTCCAGATCAACTACCAATTTGTTTCAAAAGCTTCCCTTAACACAACTCATACCAAGATCATCTTTTCTACTTCATTTACTCCTCTTTTTTAACTTCATTTCAAATCAATATCATCCATAAAAATTATAGTCCAGGATTAATCATGAACGCCAATAACAGAACATACACATATCTATATATTTTTTATCAACTTCTTTTTCTTTTTTTTTGTTTTCATTTTATTTCTAACGTTCACCTTAATTCTTCCCATTTCATAATCTCTCATCTGCCAAAAACACCAAAGTAAAACATGAATCTATCCACACTTCTCATTTAATACTTTAATCTTGTCTATCATTTCTAATTCAAAAATTTTCCTCATTTGTTCTTTACTCATGACTAATCACCAAAATTTCTCATTTAATAGTTCTAATCTTCTAAGAAAAGTTCGGGGTCCAATAATCTTCCTCTATTTCGCCATTCTCCTTTAGCTTCATAATCTTTAAAGAGTCAAGAAGTTTTTTGAAAATGTCCACATCAATGCATACTGTAGCAAATCCTATCATTTTCATCATTACAATGTTTTCATCCATTCCTAAGAGTTTTCCAATTTTGCTTTCAATATAGCTCATTCCTTCTGTAGACCAATATTCTAATGGAACTCTGCGGAAATTAACCTACAGTGGGATTGTTTCCAGTCTTCTTTGTTTAATAGTCACCCCCAAATGCTATTTCTTCAACAAAATTGGATGTCCTACTACATGCCAAGGTCCGATTGCTAACACCCTCTGAACATTTTCATTCGAGTTAAACTTAAATATAAAAAGCTCATCTTCATTCACCATAGTGTTAACCAAACTCATGTTTCTCCATACAGAATTTACCTATTTATTAACTACAAGAAATGTTAGTCAAGAAAAAAGCTACCAAAGATGAGCTCCATCTCCTAGCTTCAAGATGGAGCACCTTTAGGGGGGATTGAATGGGTTCCTCACTAGCTGTCTCCACAAATCTTAACTTCCTCAATGTTCCAAAGTCACCAGTAATAGATCTCCAAGTGGTTCTCCCTTACACTAGTTCCTTCAGAGAGTCAGAACCCCTCAAGGATGGGAACTATATAGTGTTTTGAAGAGAGAGGGATGGGGTTGGCTCGCATTTGTGTTGTTTTTAAGGTAATTTCAGGTTATCAAGTGGTAGGTGATACCATTTTCAGGTTATGGCACGCTATTGGAAATGGCTGATGAGGGTGGGGATAGGTAGGATGTTATTAATTTATTATACATCATAGCCACTAGACTTGATTTGATGTACATGATAAGTCTACTTTTAAGGTTTATAAATGAACCTAGTGAAATTTATGTAGGGACAACTAAGAGAGTCCCAAGATACCTATGGAAACTTCAAATTATATAGTAGTTCTCTAACCATGTTTAAACCCAAAACTAGTTAGTTATTCTGATAATGACTCGAAATTTCTATTGATGATATGAAAAGTACCTCTGGCTATACTTTTGCACTTGGTTTTATAGTATTCTCGTGGATCTTTAAAAGACAAGAAGTTGTTGTTTAATCAACTACTAAAGTTGAATATGTTGCAGCTTTTATAATCAAGCCATATGGCTAAGAAAAATACTTGATATAAAGTACAACTCTGAAGTTCTAATAGACAACAAGTTAACTATCATAATAGCGAAAAATCCAGTTTGTCACAATAAAACAAAACACATGAAGATAATGTTTCTTGTAATAAGAGACGCCAAACAAGAGAAGGACGTTAAGTTGGTTAAGTGTCCCATAAAATTTCAATTAGATGACATATTTACCAAGGCTTTTTCAAAAGCAAGGTTCGAGTTCTTGAGGATGAGGCTTAGTTTGTCTAGCAGAAGTCCCAAAGGTGAGTGTTAAAAGATGAGATATTTTGCTAAATTAAAGTCTAACCAAACTAACTCCAAAAATAAATTTAATATCCTAAAAATACTATAAGTTATAGGTTTCAGTTTTAATTTTGCATTTGATGAGGAGTTTCATTCAGTTTATGACATTCCTTCAGTATAAAAGGCCATCCCTTCTATGGCAAATGTTAACTAAAATGATTAGATTTCAATATACGTAAATCTCTTCTCTCTTATACTATTTTGCACTACTTCTTACCATCCTAAACTAAACACAACGTCAAATTTCCAATAAGAATTGTGGTGATTGGATTATTCCAATTCTCATTTGTTTTAGATGAACATGTTATCATCATAATAATGGAGAAGCAAAATGAGAGCAAATAGTTCTATATCGGGTGTGATGATACTGAATTCTTGTTTGTAAATTTCAATGCATATAATCACCTTCCTTAGTCCCCATAAAATGGTATTCATATAAGAAAGATGGAAGGAAAATGAAACACAACACAAAACCTAAAAGACTTTGTCTCATTTTTTTTCAATCCAATAACCCAAAAAAGAGACAAAGAAGGCTTTTAATATACGCTTAATAATTAAGATGTAGTAAAGGAGACCAGAACTAGGCACTTGTATACTTTTGTACAAAAATTGGAGTATTCTTTTCACTGGTCCCTAGTCTCAGTTGCCAAGATTCTTCTCTCCAGCTACATCACAAAAAAATCATAGAGAAAATAAGATATTATTTATGGCCCGAATGTATATAAATTGTATGCTTATTAAAACAACAAGAGATGTAACATTAGAACTTTAAATTGTACTAACATTAGAACTCTATTGCTAAAAGTTAACAATTCATGCTTCTTAGAATTGTTTTATGTGGGCCTTGATCCATAGAAGATGTATGACACAATAATGCTAAAATCTTGCACTAATTTTAAAAATATTACGTATTTTTTTCTCCTTTACCTGAATTATGGTATCAAATTTGTTTCGCAGAAGACAATATTCACGTGTGATTACATTCAAGGCTTGCAGACACCTTCACATCACATCGACAAAAATATTAGATTAGCAAGAATAAGGGGAAAAAACAAATGAAAAAGAATAAAACTTTAAAATTTTATATAAAAATTCCATTAAATTTAAAATTGCTCAAAGTTAACTTGCTTTTTCATTTATTAAAATTTAAAATATTTTCTAATTTTATTTAATGAATTAATTTTTCATAATTGTTTTCATAAATAAGGAATACATGGAAACATGTAAAAATTTTGAATAAAAGAATAGTTTTTATTACTGAATCTATTATTGACAGTTTGGAAAAAGTTTTAACATTTTATATCCAATAATTACATTGGTATCAATTTGAACAAAACCCTAATATTGAATTAGTAGTGAAAAATTAATTCATAACATTATGTTTCGAAATATTCACCCTAAAGTATATTGCTACAGCGAAAATAAAGCCATTTCTGGAAATGATAGCAGTCTATAACTATAAAGGCCGGTTGACGCTTAAAACTTCTTCGAACAAAATATCGAGTAAAATATGTACACTTAGATACTAAAATAAATGATTGGTTGAAGTTAAAGAGGAGGTGTCTTCATACCCATTTTTGTTTCTGTCATCTGAGGCCTGAAGAAGGTCAGTACAAGCAAGTTTTAGGCGCTTTGCTCCAATGCTGGGAGTTAAAAGAAAACAAGAGTGTTTCTTAACTGATAATAATGACTATCGAAAATGATGTGAAACTTCAAATGCACGCGGAGATTACTTCTAGATAAGATGACTAATCAAATAGTATAATATAATTTTACATATTTGAATTGAATTTGAGGCCTCTCGTGTCTTTTTTATAGCATGACCTACCATGTACAAGTACTATAAATCGGTATCTATCCAAAACCTTTTTCCTATTGCACTAATAATATGTAGTAGAAAGCTTACAAATAAGCTCTAAATCTTATTTTATCATTATCATAACCTAAATAATACATGATAAATGACTGGTTGCTGCTAAGCATTTGTGCAAAAATTGCATACCTGGAACTACTTCCTTTTAGCTGATGAACAAAAGAATCCAACTTGGCAAAATCCAGAGTCTGATGGCTCCTGAATTAGGAAGAGAAAGAATTAGGAGAACCACATACATTGAACATACCTTTAACAAAAAGATAACTCCATAATCAGTTTGAGTTACATGTATTTGTTCAACTCTATTACGATCCTTTCGGCATCATTGCAGAAAGAGGTAATAACTTCTGTGATAAAGCATGGATTGCTTTCATCTTGCAAAGCTTGAACTTGAGCAAATTGACTATCCAACATTCCCTAAAAACACATCGAATCAATAGTAAACTTTATGGCATATTCTACGGGGATGATACAGTTAATTGAAAAATAAAGACATGACAAGCCAAGTTCACAATTCGTGTCTTCATATTTGCAAGCACCAAAAAAGGGATGTTTCAGATATGTGTACCTCTTCAAGCATGGACTGTACGAAGTTGTTAAGCTGTGCTTTCAGAGCTGCTAATGCCATTTTTAGGTTCACCCGGAGAGCTACAGGGAAGGAAGAGAGTAGAAGTTCCTTTATGGTAAGGAACGCAACATCAGGATATGCTTATATACTGAATGTCGAGGGAAGCTTTCTTATACAGTCAGGCAAATTCATTATTAGCATTTGACATGGTTTTCGAACGAAAAGTGAGTTCCATGAAAGTTGGAATTTTCATAAATGAGTAATACTGCAACTGGATATAAAATTTTAACTTGTGAACAACAATCGTAATGGTTACAGACGAGCATAGTAATTGTAAATAGAAGATTATAGGTTTTCTCAAAACATATTATAGACTTAAAATTTGATTCCACAGGCTTCAAAATCATTTGCAAATTATGATACAAATCTATTAGAGATAAGCTCAAAATCCAAAAAATTGACCAGAATATTGAATTGAGACAGAGAGCGATGTTAAACAAATTCAAAACTGCTGCTTTTAGTCACAAACCAAAGCATGTGAGGGAAGACCAGTTGTCCATGAGAAAGTGGAAAGTAGTCATAATTCCGTCTCCCATGCTACAACCGACCAGGTTAGAAATTGGGACAACTGTGCATCCTGAACATTACAACAACGTTGATTTTCTGTTTCCTTCCTACCCACAAATCAATTCCAACTGCTGCATTGCCAGGAGACCTGCTCGAGCATCATCAACTGCGTGTGTAGCCATTTGTCAGGAAACTGGGTCCTTAGGATTCATCAGTTGTTTTTATGCCTACTGCAATGTCTCTGTATGACCACGTGCTCGGCCAAGGATTAGAGTTCACCCTTTTTGACCTATCCACATTCTAACTATATGGTTTACCAAGATAAGATATCTGAATCATCAGAAGTATAAATTCAATGAAATCAGAAGCAGATAAGGCCATCTTCCCCATAACTGAAACCTATAGATACTCATTACATTAAGACTAATTCTTTAGATATGCCACTTTTAAGAGGACCGAGACATGCAAACAAACAGGGTATTTTAATAAAGATAGAAAAAGTTATTAAGGGGACCAATTTTATAGACTTTGTTTGTCTATTAAAAATAGAAACTACTTTTTGTTTGTCTATAAAAAATAGAAACAACTTATCATTAAACTAACTCATGGGTGAAAAGTATACTTCCTACTCAATGATTACTTAAGTACATAATATGAAAGCAAAATTCACCTTTAAACACACGGAATTAGGTGTTATGCCTTACCACGTGATGAAGTAAAAAGTAGAAACTCCAACTTAATGTCTAATTCAACAAATTTCTTATTTTGATGAATCTTTTTATGAGGAGAGAATCTGCAATTATATTGAATAAATATTTAAATATGGACAATAATTTATAAATTATGTATTGTTTAATAAATTAAAATTAAAATTAAAATTAATAAGAGACAGAAACCTCAAAAATCTTTAGAGAAGTTTGCACAACTTTCACCTCATTCTTTCATCTAAATATTATGTTAAACTAAGAAAGGTTATTATTCATGTCTTGATGATAATAAAATATAAATATTATTTATGAGTTTGATTTTTATGAAAGAAATATGAAAGCAATAATAGTCGCGTATAAATCAAGACACATCTCTTAAAAACATTAGAGAAAAGTAAGAATTAAAGTCATTCAAATGAAGAACAAAATTAAGACCAAGGTAGAACAATGCACAATAAAATTGTAAATAAATATATTATATTTATTGTACTTCCTATTTAGCCACTTTGATACTTTAGAGGCTCGTCATACATGAACACATTATCATTTTAACTAATAAAATGAGTATTTTTCAATCATCAAGAGGAATTAAGGTATTGATATTAAAGAAAACCCTCTTGGTTCTTGAAACATTCTTTAGAGAATATTTGAAGAAGTGTTTAAGTTAATTTTGCATTAAAAAAATTTGAGTTTCAGCATTTGAAGAAGTTGAAACCAATTAATTTTGGGTGTATTAGTCGATATATCTAGGTTAGTGAATGGGATATTGAAAGGAAAATAAGATATTACAAAATATGGTTATTGAAAAAAATAAGATATCGCAAAATTTGTTTAAAACAATAATAAATTAATGTAATCTCCTAAAATATTTTTGAACAGAAGATGTAGCATTCTCATGCTATATATCCAATAGAATCTATATAAGGCCAACTATGGATAGAATTCTTTTTGAGTTTTGGCTGAAAACAAGTCAAAGATTAGTTATTTTAAAGTGTTTGGTTGTAAATATTATATTTTAAACAATAAGGATAACTTGGGTAAGTTTGATTCCAAAGCAGACGAAGGAGTTTTTTTTTTTGGTAAATCAGAAGATTTTATATAAATTAGAAATGTTATGTACACCACTAGAGACAACTTGAGCAGTAATCTCTTACCTACCAAAAGGAAACAAAAGGTAAATACATGAGGAAGCTACATCACTTCCTTACAACAAACACAAACAACTAAAACAACAACAGCCTTCCTACCAAAGAAAACCTAGCTAGCTCATCTAACCAGTAATACAAGTTAACCAACAAACAATTTACAGCATTATTAATCAACCATCAATTAATTACAATCCAAATCAACCTACAGCTCAACATAAGATGGAGAGTGAAATGATGTTTCCACTCACGTACTTCCATTGATATACCATTAATAAGTCTAGTGGATTCCAACCGTAGGAGATGGTTCTCCAACTGTTAAAGTTTGTGAACTTCTTCCTAGATATCATCTTATCTGTTTCAGGAACATCCATAACCTGCCAACTCTATGCTTTGCTAATTGGAAACAAGAATGTTTCCTGAATCTGTATTCTCTTCTGCTTTAGAAACCAAAGAAATGTTGGACCTCCATCTAGCACTCTTGAGATAACAAAGCTGCAGAAAAATTATTAGTGAATAAGTACTTCAGCAATTACCTTCACACGATGTTTGAGCTGAGAAGTTCCATAACTTGGAAGATCACTTTGGAGTATAAGCTCCCCACATCCATAATTTGGAAGATCACTCTGGAATTTTTCTTGGTCACTTGTTAACTAGTAAAGCATATAAAGTATTTAATAGGAAGACTATTATTATCAAATAATTCAATCATGTTATTTTTAATGAACCTAACCATCTTACCTCTAAGAAAAGCCTTTAAAATGATGATGTAGGTCTATCTAAGAATTTACAAAAATTAGCCTTTGAAGGAAACAAGAATGATTACCATGACATCCTATAAACATAAATTATTGAATAAGATGTTGGAGATAAGAAGGATGAGAAACTTCCAATTGATTGAAAATTAAAAAATAATCATTTTCTTAATCATATCATAGGTGGTATTCAATAAAGGGTAATTACTAGATCTCATTTTGGAAATATATCACTTCTTACTTTTATTTTTCAAATTAAGCCTAATACCATAGAAGAATACTTTAGTGGTGAAATTTGAGTTCTTGCTATAAATGAAGAATTAAACCAATATGAAAGAAGTAAGTTTTAGACTTTAGTACTTAGACTTAGAGACCGCCAAATCATAGGTACCACATGGGAATTTTAAAAATAGTAAACAAATTTAGTATCTCTATAGGAAATAAAATTAAATTGGTGGATAAAGTGTATAATCAAAAGGAGGGCATAGACTTTAGAAAATCTTTTGCACTAGTAACTATGTTAGGAGTTATTAGGTTATCACTTGCATTTGCATCTTACATGAATTAGAAATGGTTTCACATAGATGTTAACATCACATTTTTAAATTAATTTATTCAAGAAAAAGTTTACATTGATCAACCTCCTAACTTTGAAAATCATGATGCACCTAATCATGTTTACAAATTCTTTAAGACTTTATATGACTTGAAACCAAATCCTAGAGCTTGATATGATATGTTAAGTGTATTTTTAAGGAAATAAGTTTACTAAAGGCAAGATTGATGCAACACTTTTTAACAAAAAGTATGATCATGATATTTTTATTGATTAATTTTATATTAATAATATTATCTTTGGTACTATTAATGAAAGCATATGTAAAGAAAATTTCAAGCGTATGAGTACGAAATACGAGATGAACATAATAGGAGAGCTTAACTTATTTCTTGGAGTCCAAATTAACTAAATGAAATAAGACATCTTCATTAATCAAGCAAAGTATATTAAAGAACCCATGCACTTCATAATGGATTAAGGCAAACCATCGGGGACCTTTACAAGCTTCACAAATAGTTGAACAAAGATGAAGAAGGCAATTTGATAGATATAAATTTCTAGTAAATTATGATTGGTAGTTTGCTCTATCTTACCACAAGCAGGTTTGGTATTATATTCAACGTATGCTTGCACTTTAGATTTTAACTGAACCCTAAAGAGCCCCACCTTCTAATCGTTAAGCCTATACTTAGATACCTATATTATTGGACCCCGCTTCTGGAACCTAACATCGGAGTCATGAGATGTGAGCCTAATATCCTGTAGTTTCTGGAGCCCAACAATCTGGAGTCATAAAGCATGAGCGAGCTTCCTTATAGGGTTATTTCAATGACTCCTCATTAGCCATTGTCCCATAAGGGTGATGTGCCTACACTAGTTAATACCAAATCACTATTTGACTTCTTTAAAACAATTGTAGCTCTTTGCATATTATTTATTTTGAAACAAGAATCACCTCATTCGGAGCTCTATAGCTCAAGATATGCCTAAAAATCCAAGCACGTTCATAACCCGATTATGCTCTTCCAACCAATCCCTCATATTCTTTACATCAATCTTTTTGAAATCTACATAAAAAGTTACCAATTTTTAATGAAAGGTAGAAAAATGTATTAGGAATCTATTCCTTCAATAATCACATCATTTGGAGGTCAAATGATGAAGTTATGGCCAAAAGAATCAAGTATGTTTATGTCCTCAATCATATTGTACCTCTCTTGTGAGAATTAACATAACTTTCTCTGCAGACCTCAGATTAGGGTTATTATTAGATGGTTTGAAAGAGAACTTCTAGATCTACAACTTCTATGAAGACTCTAAAGTGAAATTCGATCGTCTACAAGGTCAAAAATGTGACCAGACGATAGGTTCAGATGAACAGTGCATTAGATGATATGACGTCATCACCAGATGATATGACGTCACCAGACTATACGTCATCACCAGACGAAGCGTCCTCACTAGACCAGATGAAGCATCCTCACTAGACGACACATCATCACCAGACGATATATCCTCATCAGACGATGCATCATCACCAGACGATACGTCATCACCAAATGATACGTCCTATACTCTTGAGCATCTCCACTTATAAGGACAATAACTTTTGACTTCGATATCTAAAAATTTCAGACTTTATAGCACTGGAAAGCTAGAAAGACAAGCTACAACTTCTATGAAGACAACTTGTCAAATTCATCCTAGATCAATCCAGATTTTTCCCTAAAGTCAAAATGCGAATTTTTCCCTTATGGAAGACTTAAAATTTTGCATTATGCAAACTTGGAATGTTCTCAACATAACCATTCAGCTACCAAAATGATTTCATTAAATTCTCAAATCTCAACATTTGTCTCATCACCTTCGACTACATCTGATCAGTTATAATTCCTATCTTCCTTTCCATAGTATCTCACTTATGCATACATACATACATACATACATACATACATATATATATATATATATATATATATCAACGATTTATGTTCCAAAATCATCAACTCAAGTTGATTGTTTCTTCACATCTATCTAATTTCAATTCACATCATCCATGCACCATTCACAGTTCATTAACATCAAAAGAATAAAGTTTTTACAACGCTTTAGTGGACATTTCGAGCCACCTTATATCATAGTCCAAAAATACTAACTTTACAAGAACAATAATTTCTCAAAATATGACTAAAGTCTTGTTTTACAAGATCTAACTTCAAAAGAACAAAATATGCAAATTGGAGTGATGCCTTGGCTCTCGACTCCATCACTTGATATCTTGTTCATCGTTTATAGATGGGGAGGAATGGAGGTGAGCTTAAAGCTCATGGGTAACAGTTTTATAATCTGTAATAAGCAAAAACCCTTGAAAACCCTCATGATCATAACAAATTTTCATGAAAATCCATACAACATAAATTTCTCA
>JANVCQ010000005.1:42444768-42457031 GCA_025531925.1 Erythroxylum plowmanianum | reverse complement strand
TACTTTACCCCTTGGCCCCATTACAACCAAAGGAATAAAGACCTTTTTGATTCATGGATATGCCATAGATGGGAGTAATGGAGAAGTAGATAAAATGCAAGCTTATGGTAAGAGACATGCACGAGAAGATAATTGAGAGTAACCCTTAAACACTTATATGTGAAAGTGAATGCTTTATGAGAGACTTCATTCATGGCATGTGATTTTGATTAATTGAAGTATTATGAGGTCTTATTGTTACTTAGTAGTGATCTAATTAATGAAGTATTTTGTAACCTTGCATCTATGTTTCAATTCTTACCTATAATGCTTTCGACTTATTAGATTGAGCTATGATGGTGATTAGTTGTGAAATGATGGAAGGGAAATGTTTATAGGCACCATTCGTTTTAAGTAAACCCTCAGGAGACTATAACTCCTCCATTATGGACACATAGTAGTTTAAAGGCTTGTGGCATATGTTAAATTCCACCGTACACCTATGAAAGTGGAATCAATAACTTGGTTAAAGATTTAGTAGTTAGTTTTCTTTTGCTTTGCTTAGGGACAAGCAATAGTTTAAGTGTGGGGGAATTTGATAAGTCAAATTATTCTTATATGATTTTGGGATGAATTAGAACTAATTTGACTTACCTCTATGTGAATTTGAAGCCTTATTTGACGAGTTCTAACATATTTCAACTTTATTGCTTGATAGGTACAAGTGGAGAGGTTTCGGGGGAAAAAGACATAACTTTTACCATGGATTTCGGATTAAGGTCGTTCAAGGACGTTGTCAAAGAGGACTCCGAGTGTTATAACTTCCATAAGGACTCTGAGGAGAGATTCTGTCAACTGAAGAGGTCAAAAGTGTGCATTTTGTAAATGACCAGTATATGTCTGTTTAACGGATATTGCCTGGCCAACTTCACTTCCCAGACTCAAGAAGGTCTGTTTAGTGAACATAATATCTGCTTAATGGACATTGTCTACCAACTTCACTTCCCAGACCCGAGAAGGTCCTTTAAACAGATATAATGTCCACCTAACAGACTTTGTCGGCCCAATTATGATCTACCTTCCCTTGTTTAGCAAAAACTAGGTTTCTTTGAACCTAAGACACTATAAATACTCATTTTTAAGATATAATAAGGGGTTTGGACACTAAAAATGAAGCAGCAATATAAGGAGGCACTAAAAAAGAGGAAAAGAAGAAGATTGAGAGGATTAATCCAAGCATTGGAAGCAATCTTGTTTTGTGTTCTCTCTACCTTCTCTCTCTATTCTTTCTTGAGTGTTGAACATCTTTATATGTATGGTTTCTGTTATCATGTTCTAGGACTAAACCTCATTTAGGGTGAAGGATGTAGCCTATTTGGGGGATTGATTTGTATTTTATAGATTGATTGGTGTGAATGAAAGTTCTTAGGTTATGTTTATCTCTCTTACATTTTACTGTTGTCTCTATGCTTGATCACCATAGATGCAATCTTAGGAATCATATGATGAACTGAGAGGTGAAGTATGGACTATGCACTAGGAAGATAAACACATTAGATTTAGAGATAGAAATATCCTAAGCTAGTGTGATAACTTATGGTTGTTTTGTTCTTCATGAATTTGACTAGTTAGGTTGCACATTGAGAGATGGCAGTCATCTAGTTAGATATTCTTATATGTCTTGAGAAAGAATATAAGTAAAGTTTTGCAACTGTTATTATAACCTGTCATTCAATCAATTTCATAATTTATTAATCAATCTCTTGAGTTGGTGAACCCCAAAACCCTAAGTTTAAATCATTAAATTATCCTTGTTCGTTATTTTCCACTACTCATAATTTACTGTATACCCAAATCAAATTATCTTTTAAGTTTATTATCAATTTCGTTCAAGTAATTAGGATTAATTCGGTAGTGAGTAGTTTAGTCCTTGTGGGAGATGACCTTGGAATACTCGATTTGTAGGTACTAGGAACGACTCTGTGCATTTACAGATCATATCGATCAATAACCTTGAAATGTTAATTGGAAATAATATTACAATTAAAAGAGATGCTACATTGAATGACACATATCAGGGCAAATATAATAACTTGCTTATAAGTTTCCTATATATTGAAACATTAATACTTAGCTCACCGTCATTCGTGGTTAACTTAGTTATGGACATTGATTTACATTCTAAGAAAAATCATTTCCTTAAGTTACTCAAGGGTGTATTTTTGGTGAAATAAAGTTATGGTAATTGTTATTCTATTTACTTCTAGACGAAGGAAGTAATGTAAAGATCCTAAATCCTAAATCTTAAAAAAAAATATGCAAATAAGATTTGAATTCAGTACTATAACCTTCATTATTACTACTAATAATAATATCATATATATAAGATAACACTATTAAGAATACTATAACACTATTAAGAATACTAATATGCCAAACCTGGTAAATAAGGAATGGTTAGCTTTAGCCTATACAAATCCTTGAGAGAGTAAGACATTATAATTTAGACATAGTAAATGGGCAAGAAGCTCGATTAGACTTGGAATTCCTTTAAGACATAATTGTAAGTTATAAGCAAATAATGACCCTTATCCCACACTTCCTTTTAGATACCATAGTATTCATTACATAACCTTGAAATGTTAATTGGAAATAACATTACAATTAGAAGAGCTGCTACATTGAATGACACGTATCAGGGAAAATATAATAACTTGCTTATAAGTTTCCTATATATTGAAACATTAATACTTAGCTCACCATCATTCGTGGTTAACTTAGTTATGGACATTGATTTACATTCTAAGAAAATCATTTCCTTAAGTAACTCAAGGGTGTATTTTTGGTGAAATAAAGTTATGCTAACTGTTATTCTATTTACTTCTAGACCAAGGAAGTAATGTAAAGATCCTAAATCCTAAATCCTAAATCCTAAATCCTTAATCTTAAAAAAATATGCAAGTAAGATTTGAATTCAATGTTATAACCTTCATTATTACTACTAATAAGAATATCATATACATAAGATAACACTATTAAGAATACTAATATGCCAAACCTGGTAAATAACGAATGGTTAGCTTTAGCCTATACAAATCCTTGAGAGAGTAAGACATTATAATTTAGAGAACAACTTCCTACTTGCTTGTTTGAGGCTATATAGGATTTAAGTAGTTTGCACCTTGGACATGTTTTTCCTTCTTTTAGGCATAAAGATATTTGCATAAATACCTCTTCCTCTAATTTCCTATGTAAAAATGCATTATTCATATCTAATTGATGTAAACTTCAACTAAAAATTATCAAGTTAACTAAAAGTACTATATTGGCCAAAAAAAAACTAAAAGTACTATAACATATGAGGCAAATTTAAATAAAAATAGCCAGATTGGCTAATGATAGTTTAGTAGCAATGATGAGCTAATAAAGACAATTAATGTTAAAGATAAGTAGACACTCTTATAATCCTTTCTAAGCCCCCTCATATAAGAATGTGAGTAAAGGGTAAGTCAGCTCATTTCATTTATATACTTGATTTAATTTGGGTATTTGTTTACTTTTTGAACTTTTCGTTCGAACTTCCTACATTTTTAATGTAAATGGCCTACACCAACTGAAACTTGTTTGTGGTATGAACTTCGGTTTACAATGAATTAATATAGGATGGTAGTTTTAAATAAAGTCTTAATTATGTCAATCTATTATTTCATTGATGCTCTCTGAAATGATTAGGTTGTCTTTAGTTTTCATGTGCAAATTTTTACACGCATCTTTTTTAATATAATAATAATTTTCTCTTAAACATATTAGATCATTTGTATATGTTACAATAATTTATTAAGATAAGTATTCATATTTTTATGAATATTTTATTAAGATAAGTATTCATATTTTTATGAATATTTATTATATTTGGCACTAGTACATATTTAATATTGGTTAAATATCAAACTTGTAACATTAATTCTCTTTTAACATATATTATTACAAACATATATGTTCGATCTTCAATTTAAAAATATTTTAGATCTCAACCTATAAACCTTAACTCATAACCCGTGAGAGTTTGCATACAGGGATAATTGATGGATTACTATAGTAAAATTATTAAAATAATTGAAATTGAGTACCCTGCATTGCCAATAAAGCAAAGAGTGATATTTAAGTGTGACTAGTTTGCCCCAACTCTAAATATTGGAACAAAAGTGCATAGCTAATACAATCTAGTTGAAATTAACAACTGAAAAAGATTGAGACAATTTGAACCTTTCGTGTTGACAATACAAGTGAAACAGGTGTGTTATGTTCTTTTTCCTAGCTTACAATGAGATAAGTCAGATTGGTTGGCCATTTGCAAAGTTAAACCTAGAGATGTTTTTGAATCACATGGAAAAGGAGAACAGAGAATTGAAAGTGAAGCGTTTCAAGAAGATGTTTACGAAATAAATGCATTTGTCATATATGATGATAATGAACCTTTGAACGATCCATCTAACGAATATGTTGAAATTTCATCTGGAGAGGATGACGAGGGCCAGAGATTTGAAGAGGAGCCGAAGTTTAATTCCTATTCTTTAGAAAAAGAAGATGATTGTAATTTACAATTAAGTTATAATAGAGATTAATTTGTGTTTGTAATTGAATATTTTTTCAACAAATCAAGTATTTCCTTTTCAGTATATTGTGTACAATATTTAATTCAAATTCTTAATCAAGGGATGTCTATATGACAACTGGTTTCAGATGGTAGTAATTCGTTCTGTTGGGAGGAATCAAACATTTCCGATGAGATCCATGGAGAAATTCTTACCACTTCATACACTAATGATCGTTTTCCTTCTGTGGCCTATCTTCTACTTCAAGGTGTTTAATATCATCTGAATAGCGTCACTTTCCTTATTATGTAAATCTCAATTCCTTTTATGAAGCTATTATATATATTCACATTTGATGGTATATACTACATGTTGTTTTAAACTTCCTTGAATCTCGAAGATGACATGTATGTCCATGAAGGTGGGAGCGATATCACAACGATCCATAAAAGATTAAGAAAATCAATTGTTTTGGAAAATTCTTCAATTTCATAGACCTCGTCTGGACATTCACGTATGCATGTCGCAATAATTTTGGTTCGTTTAATGATTTTGTAATCTTACAATATCTAAGTTCTATACTAATTGTGTTTTAAGTAAACCGTTTCGTTTTGGCAGTTCATCTAGAGAGTTTATCTTCCATACTAAATATGGCAACTCATTCACTATATCCTCTACAAGTATATTTATAACGGAAACGTTGTTGCAAGAAGGAGATAAAAACCCTACGTCTGAGGGAAGAAGTGTTACTGTTTCAATTGGTGCGTTCGAACATGTCAGTACCCTTCTCAGGAATCCAGACATTGAGGACTCATTTACCTTTACCGACTCTCATGTCACTTGGAATCCAAGAAAATAAATATATCATTGTCATTTATCAATGCAATACAATGGATTAAGCTTTAAAGTTGATTTATTGTTGTATTTGTAAGAATTTGTCAAACAACCTCCCTATTAGTTAGGGGTTAAGTTGCGTCCTATAGTCTGAAGGGCTATTATTGTTCTTGTTCTATAACTGTAACAATTATTAACCTTCTAATTCAAAGTTTGTACTTGAATATGATATTCAACAAATTGCCTTATTTCCTTTTGCCTATATTGTGTAAAATATTGAATTCAAATTCTTATATTTCTAGAAAATTCAGTAAAGAATGAATTTCAGGTAGAAGTATGCCACTAAAGAGACAACGAGATGTAATGCGGCCCAGGTTCAAATACAAGTTATGTTGGACCCGAACTTTTCTTGGAAGCTAGAACTATTAAATGAGAAATTATTAGCAATTATTCATGTGTAAAGAAAAGAAGAATTCTAGGTAAGAAATGGTTTAGTTACAAGATAGGTTATAGGTGAAATGTTGGAAGTCAAAAGCTGGAAAATGTAGTTGAAACATGTTCATTGAGTATGCTTCGGTGTTTTAGCCATAACTTTTTCTCTTATTATCCAAATGAGATGATTTTTGATTTGGAGTAAACTAGGGATATAGGGATACAAATTTTTTGATGAAATCGAGTTCTAATTCAGTCTCTAAGAATATCAATATTTGGATGGAAGTCGAGCATAGAATATTGTTTCAGTATAAAAATAGTTTGAAAATGTTTGGGTATAACTTTTAGATTACCAAATGAAATTGAATGCTTTTGGTGTCACTAGAAAATAAATACAATGAGGAACATTTTTCTAGAAGGAAATGATCATTAGTTAAGGAGTTAGAAGTATAAGAAGTGAGTTATAAAGACAAAAGAAGGGTAAATATGGAATGACTAGTTAAATGAGGGGCAAAAAGGGAAAGACAACTAAAATGTTGTCTTAAAAATTGAATAAGAAGAGAGAATTTCATGAGTGTGAGAAGATAAGAGAAGAGAAAATGTGAGACAAAGAAAAGAAGAGAAGAAAAATCGAAGAAGCTAGGGAAGAACGAGGAAAATCGTGGGAAAAAGAAGAAATCAAGCTTCTTAAGGTAAGTAATCATCTTTTCTTCTTATTTTATTAAAGAAATGGATTGTGTTGAGAATGAATGAGTAGAGAGAGAAAGGGAGTTTTGTGTTGGAAGATGATTTAAGAGAACCCATTGATTTTTGGGTTTCTAAACTAGGTATTGGGTTTCTAAACTTCTGTTTCTCTGTCTAGTCCACGAAACTCTCTAGCCATTTGTTGTGCAATGCATCTGTGAATTGTCAAGTTGATGCATACATGATTTGTATTATTGTGAATTGGTTGAGAACTATGTTTTTCTTGAATTCAATAAGAATTTTCTATGATAAATGAATAATTTCAATGGTTTTGCTTGTTATCGATTATAAACTATTACCCACGAGCTTTTAAGCTCACCCCCATTCTCCTTCCCCTCTTCAAGTGAAGAAAATGAGATCGAGTAACCAAGAGACAAGGCATCATTCTATTTTTGCAATGTTTCTGTATATTAAGTTAGATTTTGTAAAAGTAAGACTTTAGATGCATTTTGAGAATTATTGGATTTGGTATTTTTTGTATTTTGGATTTCGATATCGATGATGTAATGTGACTTGGAATGCCATTAAAGCTTTGTAAACTCCTATTTTTTGTTAATGAAATATGAATTGCGTATGGGTGTTGTTGAGTTGGAATTATATATATTTGAAGAAGTTATCCACTTGAGTTAATGAACTTTGAACCTGAATTGTTGTAGCTTACCTTTCTAGCTTTCCATTGTTATAAAGTATGAAATTTTTTGACAATGGAGTTGAGAGATATGATCATTAGAAATTTGTGATGCTATTTAGGATAGACTTTCTGGAAAACTACATTGATTTGAAAGTTTGACCCTTATAAAGGCAAAAATTATTTTCTAGGTCTTCATGGAAGTTGTAGATTTAGAAGTCATCTTCAAAACGATCTTTGAATGACCTTAATTCGATATTTTTAGTGAAAGTTATGCCCTTTTTACCAACACAAGTTGTAGAAGAATTGCAGGAAGGGAAAGTCGCGATCGCGACAATGCATCAATTGCGACCCGCGGGTCCTTTCCCCCCTAGCCTGATCATGTTCCACTCATTTGACCATAACTTTGTCGTTTGACCTTCAAATGACTTCATTTTTGAAGCATTGAATTTCTAACACATTCTTCTATCTCTCTACAGAAATTTATACCTTTTTGTATTAATTTGAAAAATATTGATTGAATCAACGTGAGGGGATTAGTTGGAAGAGTATGAGTTGGATATTTTTACTGAACATGCTTTAGTATTTTGGTAATATCTTGATCTTTAGAGCTCCAAATTTGATGACTACTGTCTCTAAATAAACTAGAGACATAGAGTCACAAATTTTCTGAAAGAATCAATTTTAATTCGGTCCCTAAGACTTTCAATTTCTGGAGTAAAGTTGGATATAGTGTATTGATTCAATTTAATAACACTCCGATAGTTTTTGGGCCATAACTTCCAAATTTATGAACCAAATGTAATGATTTTGGTGTCTTTAGAAACTTAAGACAATAGGAAACAAATATTATGAAGAAGTCAAACTGATATTCTAGTTGGAAGTTTCCCAAAATATGTTCTGAAATGGAAGAATGAGTTTGCTCACGTTTTGTGACTCCGAATGTTGGGCTTCAAAAACGGGGTGCAACATTGTTTGGTATCAAAGCCCAAAATTACTATCTTATATGGACGTTTCGCATTATGTTTCGAGGTATATGCATTGTGAACATGTCATAGCAGATATTAGCGACTGCTCCTTAGTCTGAGTCACATGTGTATAAGCCACACGTATGAGAAATTGTTCAGGGTTTGAGTTGTTAGAATTAATGGGAGATAAGGAAAGTTGTGAATATTTAGATATAAGAGATATTACGTAGTTCGATATGTTAGATATAGATTTAGTATTTATGGTTATGTTAACGAATATGGTAGCAGAATTTTGATGTGGATATGTACTTTAATTGATATGGATGTGGAATTATTTTCATAAATTGACTGGAAAAGAAATAGAAACAGGGGTGGAAATGACAAGATTTAAGGTGTACAAGCAAAGTGGAATTGAAAAATCAAACTCTGGAATTTATGATCTGGTATAAGATTGGGTTAGTGATTTGAGATCAAAATTTTAAGATGGCTATGTGTCTATAATTTTAAATTGATTAAGAATGTATGTATGGAAAATGAAACAAATGATAGTGACATATATAGAAGTTCTCAAGGTTATATCGACCAGTTATTATGAGTATATATCTGATAATGTGGTTACGTTGGTGAAAAATGTGATTGAGTACATACAAGATCTATATTTGGAAATGGTATAGCAGATAAGCTATGATCCCTATAGTTAAAATTATGAGATGAATCAGAGTAACGCAATGGATGAGTGGTATAGGTGATTATGCTGAAAAGGTAACTACTATGGAGGAGTAATTTTGAATAGTCGTAGAATATTCAAAAGTTGTTCAGAATAAATTACGATTGATGTATCAGCAATATGAGATATAAATTGGTGACCAACGAAAATTACTTTAGTATATAAGATGTAGTGATCACGATGGTGCATACCAAAGTATAAGAGTAAACAATTATGCCTCTTATTTCATTGACTTTTATTATAAAGGATATTTTGATCAAATAAAGTGTGACAGAAATTATTAAAATATCATGAACAATTCAAATTGATCGTAATGAGGTGTTAAGAATCGTTGAAATAGCATTGATGATGATAACAGTTGATTGATGAAGATTGCATGAACAATATAAATGATAGTAGCAAGAAATCTTCTTTCGAAGAAGAATTTCATTGAATTGGGTTAAGCAAATCATATAGTTTATATTAAGAATGATCAATGAAAGAACAAATCATAAATGAATATGTAATGAGTCCAAAGTGAATATTGGAGTTATATCCCTAGTAGAGACTCAAGCATAAGAGGTAGAGTACGTTGCTGAGAATGTATGTATTTTATTTGTTGTAAAGTATCCAACTATGTGAGTGGATTTCTTTGGAAAATTTAGGTAACACTATTGCTAATGTGAGGAGAACTTAGATCCACATGATATTCTACTTGAATATGTACAGAAGATATAAATTAGATTTTGATGAATGTGTTACAAACACAGGAAGTTAAGATTGAAAATAAAATTAAAATGTGTGGAGAATTAGTATGAATGAGCAGACAGAAGAGTAAGTCAATGTGAAATCAGAGGAAATTGAATGAATTGAGAAAATCATTTAAGAAAGGTAAGTCAATTGAAAAATTTAAAATAACGGGAGACAATGTTACCTCATCGAGGAATTAGTTATTTAAGGAATTACAAGAACTAATCATGGGCATATGGAACTTTGGCAATATTTGTTAAGTTAACAAATACCCCTGACAGTACTATGGTATTGAAGATGAAAGCGATCCCAGCAAAATTTGATGATATATTAGATGTATTCAAAAAGTTGAGAAGAATAGTTTGAATACTTGAGGGAAAATGTGTAAATCGTATGAACAATGAAAGTAAAGAGAATTTTGAGGTAATAATTGAGTCGAAAAATTTGAATATGAGATTGAGAAAATGGATAGAGTTACTGGAAGATTCTGATGTATAGATGAGTATTTTCTAGTAAGGCTAGTATTGTAATCTGATGCATTGAATAGAAAATTCAATAGCAGTGTATCACAAATTTGGATACTGAGGTTATCAAATCTAGTGTAATAAAGAGCGTAGAATGTTGAATTGAGTTTTGGTCAAAATGATTAGTCACTTAAAAGTTAAGATCAGTTTCACATTAATAAAGCCCAAATTGAGGATCCAGAAATTGTTAATCTTACTAAGAAATCGAAAATGAATACGAATTTTGAGTTTGAATGGGAAGAATGACACTTTGTGATTAAAACAAAAAGTATATGTACCGATAAAGATGATTGAGCAAAGAGACGATTAGAGGAGCATAAACAACAACCTATGATATACATCCTAATAGGAAATGCTAAGATAGTGTTTGATGGCTAAAGAGGTAGAAGCAAATGACCACACTTGTGAGTTGCTAAGTCTTGGCTATTGGAGATATGCTTAAAGCTTATATTTTTGGGGTTCATAGGAATATAAGATCAATATACAACTTTGATTGGCTTCAAGCATAACAATTATTATCATAGTGATTTCATTAGAATATTGTATGAGGAGTTACATGACAGAAAGAGTCGTTCGCTTTTGTGTTATGATGATTAAGGCCTAAAAAGGGTTGAAGGCCATAATTGATTAGAGAGGTAGTTGATAAGTGAAATTGATCAGTATTAGAAATTAAGTGATTCCAGCAAGATAAAGGAGTTTGGTAGATCAACACCAAAGATATGGAATACAGTGAGATAGACATAAGAGTTAAGTGTACTAACACTATAGAGATGTGAACTATGAAGCAAATGATGAAATGTTTATGAGAATATCACTTTCCCAAGGTGTTTTTAGATTGAGTGCATAAATGTGCTCATGTTAGGATAAAGAATCAACTAAGCTTGAATTGTATTGGTCCATATAAAGTTATTAAGAACCGAACCATTGACTCATGAGTTAGTATTACTAACAAAGATGTCTCAAATTCATAATTTGTTATATGTGAATACGCTAAAAAATATCGATATGATTTGATATTGATATTATCGACACGAAATGTGGAAAATTGTGAGTAATTTGAGTTCTATACATATTGAGGAATTAGTTAAGAAAGTGAATGATTAAATAAGTGATTGAAAGACCGACTGAGTCCATTGACTATTTGGAAGAAACTAGGTGAGTGAAGAAGTTACTTGGGAGACTGAGGAAAGCATAAGACATAATTTCCTCCATTTGTCTGATCACTTAGGTAAGAATTTCGAGGACAAAATTCTTTAAGGAGGGGAGAGTTGTTAGACCTGAAATTTTCATGGAAGTTAGAACTATTAAATGAGAAATTATTGGCGATTATTCATGTGTAAAGAAAAGAAGAATTCTAGGTAAGAAATGGTTTAGGTACAAGATAGGTTATAGGTGAAATGTTGGAAGTCAAAAGCTGGAAAATGTAGTTGAAACATGTTCATTAAGTATGCTTCGGTGTTTTAACCATAACTTTTTCTTTGGTTATCCAAATGAGATGATTTTTTATTTGGAGTAAACTAGGGATATAGGGAGACACATTTTCTGATGAAATCTAGTTCTAATTCAATCTCTAAGAATATCAATATTTGGATGGAAGTCGAGCATAGAATATTGTTTCAGTATAAGAACAGCTCGGAAATGTTTGGGGTATAACTTTCAGATTACCAAACGAAATTGAATGTTTTTGGTTTCATTAGAAAATTAAGACAATAAGGAACTTTTTTTTAAAGGGAAGTGTTGTCAAATTCCTTCAATTTTCCCATGATCATTAGTTAAGGAGTTAGAAGTATAAGATGTGAGTTATAAAGACAAAACAAGGGTAAATATGGAATGACTAGTTAAATGAGGCGCAAAATGGGAAAGATAACTAAAATGTTGTCTTAAAAATTGAAGAAGAAGAAGAGAGACTGTCATGAGTGTGAGAAGAGAAGAGAAGAGAAAATGTGAGACAAAGAAAAGAAAAGAAGAAAAATCGAAGAAGCTAGGGAAGAAGGAGGAAAATCGCGGAAAAAAAAAAAGAAATCAAGCTTCTTAAGGTAAGTAATCATCTTTTCTTCTTACTTTATTAAAGAAATGGATTGTGTTGAGAATGAAGGAGTAGAG
>JANVCQ010000005.1:42431177-42444668 GCA_025531925.1 Erythroxylum plowmanianum | reverse complement strand
AATGAATGCACATTTTAAAAGTAGTTGAAAACATTTATTTCTCTTTTCTTGAAAGAAACATTAATGGCTTATTATTCGATTATAAAAATGTAACCCACTTTAGTCTCCTTGCTTGAAAACTTGCTCAAGGATGTCTCTCCTCTTTATCCTCTTGCCTCTTTTGCCTCCCTTCAACATTAGCAAGAATCTCCATTCAAAAATGAACTTCAATTGGAAAACTCAAAGGAACCTATGCATGAAATTGACCCTAGAATACTTATACCCATGTATTTTCTAAGCTCTTTGAACCAAAACCCTTTTAAAAATCTGAAGCATTAAAAATGCTCTTACGTTAAATCTTCACTAAAAGAAGAGATGGTTGGTTCAAAAGAAAGCTCTTGTCTTCCTCTACTTTTTTCCCTTCTTGCACAACTTCAGAATCCCTCTTGAAACTAAGAAAATTGAAACCTAGTTGACCTCCCTTCTTTTCTCATCTTTCTCTCTTTTTTAGTGCTTCTCTCTCTTCTCATTCATGTTTCCAGCTTCTTCCAAATGCAAGATAACAAATTTTTTTCTCCCCTTTTATACCCTTCCTTCAATGCCTTAAGACTTTACAACTTAAATGATGTTCCAATAATGCCCGTCATGTAATCTTACCACCGTAACACTTTAATTCAATTAACCTATGTCATATAATTCTCACTCACATTAACATGCTACTTAACTCCAACACAAATTTATCTAGAAAGACCCCAAAATTAATCTAATCATGCTTATTTATCAAGAAAAAAATTCGAGGGCCAATATATATGATACTTTATCATTAAAACTTTTGTATGTTAAAGAAGCACTTTTTTATTTAGTTGGATATTCAAATGTGGATTATATTGGTGGTTGTTTAGATTAGAAGAGCACATATAATATTCATCAATTTTAGGCAATGCATTAGTTTTTATAGTTTAGTAAGAAACAAATTTGATTTTCTTATTATTGTAGAAGCCGTAAAAGCTAAAGTAAGTACGATAAGAGGAGATACAGAACATTTTTCTATAAATATTAAGCTATAATAAGGCTTTTCTTTGAGCCCGTTTCTCTTTGCAATAGTGATTGATAAGATCACTAAGAATATCCTCGGGGATGTGCCTTAGTTTATGTTGTTTGCTAATGATATTGCTTTAGTGGATGAGACAAAAAAGGGAGTTAATGCAAAGCTTGAACTTTGGAGGGATAAGTTAGAATCGAAGGGCTTTAGATTAAGTAGGAATAAGATTGAGTATGCGAAGTGTAACTTTTCAGCACATAGGGTGGTTACCAATATGGAGCTAAAGATTGGTTTAGAAGTTATACTACAAAAGAAATGTTTTAAATATTTAGGATCTATCATCCAGAGCATCAGAGAAATTGATAAAGACATAGTTCACCAGCTCAGAGCAGGGTTGTAATACACCACTACTATAGTGCATATGCCCGAACATCCATATATTTTCTGAGAATAGACCCTATGAAAATGACATGTTAGAGGAATCACATTCAATTATTAAGGAAACTTCCCATTGTATTCATAAACATGAACATTCATTGTAGCATTACAGTACATAATCCACACACACACGCACACACACGCACACATATATATATATATATATTACCAACAACATCTAAAAGTTTGCTACTCTTTATAAGACATTCTATATGAAGTGGAATGTTAGTCCAAAATATCCTATCTAAACTCTTTAGTGTCAACTGACCGAACTTTGAGTCATTCTTACTCCAAAACACAAGTACTAGACTTCTACTTGATCTGCTTAGGAGTTAGAACTCATTTAAACATGAAAAACAACATTGCAATTTTGATGAGTTTGCGAACTCAGTGAGTGAACCATCATTGATGTGCTCACTCATATTAGCACTCAGTATCACATATATAGTCCAATTTACCAAATATGTCATATAAATGAATAATTCACATCATATCACATACTTCTTTGATTTCAACCATTCAATAATTCATCTCAGTTCAATGGACATGTTAATTCAATTAGTTAATAAGGTATATCCATTCAATCATTTCATAATTAAGGATACATAAGTAAATGTACATGTGACTCACTTCATTTTTACTTTGTTGTTACTAGGTGCCTATTTAACTATCTTGTATCCATTGTGGATACTGGGCTCATTTTATATTCTATCCCGTACCTATTATGGATACTGGGCTCATTGATAACTAAGCCTCAGCTCTTTGTGCATATTTATGAGTTTTAAGCTCTTTTTCACTTGGGTCACTCCGATCACAACTCCTTTATCTGATCATGTATTTCAATGTAATGAGATGTAACAATTCACATATGATGCATTCATTATTTCACATTCGATATATTCCAATCATATATCACATTCTTCGGATCTAAGTCTAGCATTCAACATTCAGTTGAGAATACTTATTTCCATATTCACATACATTTACATAACACTTCCAATACATCCCGAATATCATTCTCCTTGGAGAATTGATGGTCCGAAATTATGACAATCACGTGAGTAGCAATTCAATAACTAAAATTTAAACAAAGCAACTAGATTATGGTGAGAACAGCTAGGTTGACTTATATTATGCTCTAGAATAGCTATTTCCTTAACGATTCGGCAATGTCTGGATACGGTTGATCAATTTGCGCTTCTATATCATGCAAAACACACATATATATACATTACTAACTTGTTTAATCAAATGAATACCTAATCATACATATGTATACGTGTTATGTTTAATGCATGCTCAATTGACTATTCCGGGTATGTAACCTTATTCACAAATCTTGCTCATTCATTCATCATATCTTGTGCATAACTTATTGGCGATTATATCAATTACTTAAGACATCTTGATGACTTTAAATTCATTAATCTTATATTTATCTACCCCTTCCTAACATTCCACACTTAGACAAATTTTCAAATTCTCATTCAATCATACCTAATTCATGACTTATATCCCTTGCATCACATTTGCATTCATAAGAACACATTTATTTTTTTAACAACTTATACTTCAAAAATTCATATACATTGATATCAAACAATCCATTCCTTAATTCTAAAGTCAATTATCAATTTAAACTTATCAAACCCTTAATCAATCAATCAAATAACCATCTAGGCTCATTTCAAACTTTAATCAAATCCAAATACACCAAAGTAGAATAACTTATCCTAGGTTGATTCAACAATCAAACAAAATAGCGTTTTTCACTCCCTAAGCATTTCCCATGATCATGGATACCTTTCCACGATCATGGAAAGACAAAATAGAAAGTTTCTCCCATCAAAGCATTGCCTATGGTCGTGGGAAGAAGCTATGCAGCTTCTACAATTGTGGGATGGGTGAACAAACAGTTCACCATCCATTTCCTTCAATCTTTTTCCAGATTCTAACACCATTATAATAGTCCATTGATTAAACCTCCTTTTACCTTAAACCTATTTCATTTCCTCATTAACTTCATCTCCAATTCTAACTCAAAATAATTCAATTGGTAACTCATAAATTATAGTCTTTCAAACATCAAAAATCAAAACATAAACTATCATTCACTTTGACACATGTAGTCCTAGTTCTTTACCATTTTAAGGACACTACACTAGCACCTTTCTTTAGCATAAATTCACCTTCATTATACTTCAAAATCCCAACCTAAAATTATCCCTACAATAATATATAAATTAGGGTTTCCATATATCAAGAACAAGACCAATTCATTCACCACATTTCAAGCACATCTCATCATCAGCCCTACATGTAATTCCTCTCAATTCAATCACCATGAATGTTATGCTAACATATATTATGATAGATCAATAAATCACTTACTTATTCAGCTTAAAACCTCCTCAATATTCAAGCTAACTATCCCTCCAAATATGCAAGGATAAGGTATACTCCAAGAACAAGGTGGGAATACAAGGATTTCAATTACAAGGTGAAGCTTATGAAATTTTGGAAAAAATTCAAGGGTTGGGGAGATTATATGAGTGTGTTGTTGATAAGAGAAAGAAGGAGAAAAAATAAGACCAAAACATATAAGAAGGTGGTCTTGTAAGTGTGAGAGTTGGGTGTAGGTGTGTGGAGGAGAGGTGGGACATATGTCATGCCACTTGTTAAATGGAGAGTCATGTTATGTTTCTTCCTCTTACACTACCAATTGTCATTCCATAACTAATCTATTTGTCTCATAATCACTAGGCCATTTGAAACCTGATTAAACCAACATTTGTCACTCATTTAATCAAGCCATGTGTCACATTATTACTAATGCCATGCATCACTATTTCTTAGGCTTGATCAACCAAGTTCCTATGTATCAATTTGTCTTGTCAATTAATATTTTTCCTAGACTAGATGTACATAACACTTCATCAATCACCCAGTTATGACAAAAATTCCAATTCACTAATTGTAATCCATGAAACCAGAATTTAAGACATGATCAATTCATAATCACGAAATCACAACATAAACATTTAAATTCTTTCATACCCTGGAATAAATCAATCGAGTGCATAAATTATGTAAAGTACTAAATCATAATTCATGATGCATGTGAACATGATGCATATAAATGAAATGCACTTCATGTATTCTCATATGATATGACTCATATGATTTCATATAGCAGTTAAATTCCTAAGTGTAGAAATAGGCTATTACAAGGGTGCCTTAAATAGAGAAGTACATCGGGAGTTTTGTGTGATAAGAAGATATCACTCAAGATTAAAGGTAAATTCTATTGTACAATGATTAGGTCGTCCATGCTCTATGGAGCAAAGTGTTAGCCTATCAAACAAGTGCATAGTCATAAGCTAATGGTGACGAAGATGATGATGCTCCATTGGACGTGCAACCTTACTAAGAGAGATAAGCTCAGGAATGTAATTGGTAAGGGACAAATTAAAGGTAGCTAATATTATTGACAAATTGAGAGAGATAAGGCTTAGGTAGTTTGGATATTTTATGAGAAGACATTTAGACGCTCCGATAAGAAGGTGTGAGTAGATCATACTTAGAGACTATAAGAGGGAAAAAAGGAGGCTTAAGAGGAATTGGGTAAGGTAACAAAAAAATGATATAACAATGTTAGAACTGACCAAGATATGATCTGTAATTAAAAACTTTGACATATTAGGATTCAAATAAAGAATCCTTCGTAAAATGATCCTTACAGTTCCCATAAGTCTTTTAACTCATGTCTTTTATAGTTAACCTAAACTTATAAATATGAGTAAATGTACAACATTTCAAGGATCAAAGGAATCTATAGTTACAAAAATACGGAGAATCTATATTTCCCAGTAACAAGATGGAATTAGGAAAATCAATCTAGTAGCCATCTTTCCCTCATATTTGTAGAGATGTTAGATTTTATTCCTTTAGCTTTCATGGAGAGTTTGCACTTGAGGTAGATTTGTTGGAAAAGTTGCTCTTTACTTCTAGCCTTCTTTCTGAATATTTTGAAGTTCCTCTCTTGCCATATGTAGTACACTGTAAAAGCTAGACTGATCTTGATTGCTTTGTAGTCAGCCTTGTTTTCCATTTTAAGGTTTCCTATCCAGTGGATTAAATCATTCCAGGAATTGATCGCTTTCCTTATGATGAGTACTCTTTACATTATATTCCATATGTTTGATGTGTAACTACCTTTTACCAGAAGATGGTTTAAAGATTCCAGGTTGTGGTTACATAGTTTGCACTCCGGTGAAGTAATTGGGAATTTGATCCTATCCTTTGTAAGGAGTTTTCCTATTAGCCCCATCCATAGTATGAAAGCATATGAAGGGTTAATATCACAATCCCAAACTATAGCTTGAAATCTCACACTGTTACTCTCCTTTTGAAGGAATGCTTTACAAGCTTTAGAATTAAATGTCTTAGAGCCCTTTGCAATCCACAACACTTCATTCAGATTTGTATCCTGACAAGTTGACAAATTTTCCATTAAGATATCTAGATTCCTACTATTTTGATAAGGCCAACACCATTGATTATTTTTGTTCAGCCTATTAACCTTAGTTTTAGGCCTCACCACCAGCTTCAGATGTTGGATCTCCTCATCTTTGTACAAAGGCCCTTTGATATGCCAATTATCAAACCAAAACATTGCATTTTCCCTATTCCCAATATGACAAAATATCAGACCCTGCATCCATTATCTTGTCTTTAGTATTTGTTTGAAGTTCCAAGACATATTCTGCTTAATTTCCAGATTCCATATGCTGCTCTTTTTAATGAAAACACTATGTATCCACTTCCTATAGTTCATCTTTCTTGCTACATAATCTCCATAAATTCTTTGCCAGGCTTACTTTATTTAACAATCTAGCTGAGTATATTCCCCAACCCCTTTGATTTTTAGGTTTGCATATAGTGTTCTAGCTGACTTTTGACTTGCTACTTCCATGACTCAATCCCTCCTACAGGAATTCTCTTAGATTTTTGTCAATCTGCTTCAATACACTCTTTGGGAGTGACAAGTAACTATCCAATATTTTGCTAAGTTGCTCCAAATTGTCTAGACTAGTTGTAATCTTCCCTATAGCTTAGATGTTTTCCACACTAGTGATTGATTCTTCCATCAAATGAGTCCAACTGTGGTCCACAAAAAGCAGCGGCTTTTTTTGTGTGAAATTGGCACTTCGGTGTACTTAATTGGAAAACTTCCTTGTTTCACCCTCTTCTCCAAAGCTTTAAAAGCAACTTTAGTTCTGAAATTTAATGACATTTAAAAGCATCTCTTTCTAGGATTACTTTTCAATCCTGATATAGCTTTGAAGTCCTCCATAGATTGCAAAAGTAGGTTGATTGATTGCTTTTTAGCCTGCAAAATAGTAATAAATCCCCCTCAAAAGTAACTTTGTTACTTTCACATCTATGATGGTATTGAAATTTTGAACTATTTTCCAAATTCCTTGCAATGATGATTAAGAGGACCTCTATGCACAACACAAGCAGATAAGGGGATAGAGGCTCCATTTACCTTAACCCTCTTTTGGTTTTTATCAACTTGGTGGGTTTTCCATTCACCAAAACAACAAGAGATGTTGTTGACACACATACTTCAATCCATTTCCTGAACAAAAGAAGAGAACCTACTGCTTTTAAAATGCTGAAAATTAAGCTCCAATTGACTGAGTCATAGGCCTTAACCAAGTCTATCTTTATAGTGCAACTCTTTACTTTACTTTTGGTATTATAGCCTTTAAGAATCTCCTGAAAAAATAAGACATTAGCGCCTATTGTTCTTCGTCTGATGAATGCATTTTATGTTGGATCAATAATGTTTCCTAATTTCTTCTTTAGTCTATTTGCAAGTACCTTTGCGATGATTTTGTAGAGTGTATTGCAACAAGAAAAAGGCCTAAAATGCTCAAGCTTGTGAGCACTGGATTATTGATGGATTAGGCTTACAAAGGTTTTATTTTGTTCTTTCAAAATAGCTCCTTTCAAGAAAAGCTCCTTTATTGCTTATGTGACTTCCTCCCCTAAGATGTCCTAGTTCTTCTAGAAAAAATTCCCATTATAGTCATTTGGACTTGGAGATTTGTTAGGATTCAATGAAAATAATGCTTCTTTGATCTCTTCTATAGATATTTCTTTGATTATTTCTTCCTTATCGTTTTCAAATATCTGTCTAATTCCCCTCTTCATATCATCTGGTATGATCTTTACTTTATCCTCTGTTCCATATTGCTTACTAAATTACTCAAATATTTTTCTTTTCTTGTACTTTTGATCTTGATGTTTCTGACCTGATTCATCTTCTAAGATCTGAATGTGGTTTTTATTGCTCCTTATTCTTATTAAATTCATGAAGTATTTTATGCATCTCTCACCTTCCTTTAGCCAAAGTATCCTTGATTTCTATTTCAATAGGTTGTTTGGTCTTTTAGGGTCTTGTTATAGTTGTTGATTAAGATTTTCTTAGTTGTTCATCCTTATGTCTAGTTAGCACTCTCCTCTGGTATCTCTGTAATTCCTATAGTGTTTTTGTTACTTCCTCTTATTTAGGAATTATGTTTTTCTCACTAAGTGACTCCAAACTTTCTTTCACTGCCTTTAGCTTCATACTTAGCATGTATCCCTTGGTTCTTGCAAACTCTATGCTCATTCCTTCCCTTGGTATTCTCCTAAAATTAGGGTTGTCGATCAAGTGGTTAAAGACCCTAAAATGGGCTATCCTTTTGCTATCTGAGGTGGTTAGATCAACCATAATTGGAATGTGATATAAGCTATTAGGTTCCTCAAAACTAGTAGTACTAAGTGGAAAGTGTGCTAGCCAATCACCAATTACCATACATTTGTCACGTTTCTTTAATAAAAACCAGCTACCACTCTACTTTATTATTCCATGTGTGAGCATTACCATATTATTTGAGATATGTTAGCCTAGTGTGTTTAGTTAGCTCCTATAACTCCTTGCAATTCTACTTTGACCAGCTTCTTCTACCCTATGTGTAATTTTCAAAGAGTATGCAATTGAAATCCCCTATTACTGACCAATGGGATTTGATTACGTTGTTGATCCTCACCAAATCCTTCCATAATGTCCATCTTTGGAACTTTTAGTTGGCATTATACATTATAGAAATTGTGATAATCCTTCTTGAGTGTTTTATCACTATGTTAAAATGTATCACTTACTACAAGAAAAGTAGGAATTAGCGATAGAAAATTATCGACAGAAACGAAATCGTTGCAAATTACTGATGAAAAACCGATTTCTGTCGGTAACATTGACTGGAAAATTTTCATTTAGCGGTGATAGTAATATCTGTAGGTAAATATGGAGGGACATGTTCCAGCAAATTTCAATAGACTTTAGCGACAGTATAAAATGCTCATCCGTAAAGAAGGCAGGAATTGTTGACGGAATAAAAAAGTTTTGAGTTTATCGATGGAAACTTTTCTGTTGGTAAACTTCGTCGATAAATTTTCAAGGTAAACATCGTTGTATGCTTCGACTTTAACATTTTAAAGTAAACCAAAATGACATCGTTTGGTTTACATCGTCGTATGCTTTGGCTTCAGTATTTTAAAGGAAACTAAATGATGTCATTTTGGTTTACATTTAACTCACCGGAAAGCTTCTCCTCCCCCTTGTGTCTTCTTCTTCGTCTGCTTTGTCTATCCTCTCGTGCAATTTTCTTCTAGTTTTGGTTTACATTTAACTCATCCGAAAGCTTCTCCTCCCCCTTATGTCTTCTTCTTCATCTGCTTCGTCTCTCCTCTCGTGCAATTTCTTCTCTTTGGTTTCTCTATCGTGGACTCCTTTTCTGCTCGTTGGCGTTTATCTTCTCCGGCCACTGTCATAGTGTCCTTCGATTGAGGTATTTTTGCAACCACTGTCATCTATTCTTCATATGTTGGATTAAAGTTTGGGTATTTGATTACTTTCATTTATTTGTGTATTCTGTGATTGGAAAATAATTTTAAGGTATAAATGTTAATGATAGAAGGGACAAGACGTGATTTTGGTTGTGATGTTAGGATGAATTTCTGATGCATATAAGGTGCTTGATGAAATGCCTGTTATGTTGATGTTTATTATATGGGAGTGTTTTGTGTAATTTAAATTGATAGAAATATATTCCTTTAAATGATGAGAGTGTTATAACTTTGACATAATTCTGTATAATGAAAAAATGAATCATTCCTACATTGAAAAAATGATTTCAATTCTTTATTTTTAGTTCTTTTTGATGGTTTAGTGTAGTATAGTGTAATGTAGTGGAGTTTATGAGAGAGTGGTATTTCGGTTGTGAATTAGAAAATAAAAATATATAGCTTATTAAAATTTAGGGTTTTAGTTTTAGTGGAGGAGGTATAAAGGAGAAGTTATTTGGCTTAGAAAACATCAAAAAGTTATTTTGAAACTATTTTCCATTATTCTTGACCAAGAGTTCACCATTCTTGGGAGATTTTTAAGATTCAAGAACATGACTTCTTTGTATTGACTTCTTTATTGTTTTTATGTTGATATTCTTTATATGTTTATGAACTAATATTGATATAGATTTAGGTGGGAAGAACCTAGGATGTGATATATGTTTGAAGATTTGATTGCAGTTATCTCGATAACAAATTGAAAAGATTCTTGCATATATTAAATGTAGGTCATATTATACAATCTAGGAGATCACATTCACATATAGACATAGTAGCGTTACCTAATCATCAAACCTCACTGCATCAAATTCTGCATTCAATAAATGGATGGAGACTCAAAGGCAACAAATTGTCTAATTTATGAAAATTCCAAGTTTAAATTACGAACATATCACATTATTCTTAATTTACCTTGTAGCATTATCAGTTATGTAAGAAACACAACATAAAAATTATATTCTAGTGATCAGGGTAAGGTAAGTGGGTAGCAAGTGGGGAAGGTCTAAGGAGTCAAACTTCACTTTCACTTATAAATCTAATTAAAAAGCATTAAATTGAAATGAATTGATTGCCACATTCTTATAAAAAGTATAAACATAGTCAAATTCCTTTACATCATGTACAGTAAAAGGTTTGTCATTTTTATGGGTTTTCAAGTAGAGGAGGTATAAAAGAGAAGTTATTTGGCCAAGAAAACATCAAAAATTACTTTGAAACTATTTTCCATTATTCTTGATCAAGAGTTCACCATTCTTTGGAGATAGAGGAAGGATTCAACAATTCTTTGGATATTTGTCTACATTCAAGAACATAACTTCTTTATATTGTTTTCTTTATTGTTTTTTATGTTGATATTCTTTTTGTGTTTTTGAACTAATATTGATATAGATTTAGGTGGGAAGAACTTAGGATGTGATATACTCTAATTGATTATTTGGTTTAATGAAATTGTAGTTTTATTGTGATTTATTCAGGCTTTTACATTTATTAAATCGAAGGAGCGAAAGTGAAAGATTCATTATTGGATTTAAAAATTGGGATTTGAGAGTTAAGATAAATGTTTAGATCATAACATGAATAAAGAGAATCAAGTATGAGCAATTTAAAAGAAAGCCATAAGATCTTTTTAGATTAGGGTAAAATCTATCAGAGAGTTTATAGAATTAATTAAAATATTTTTAGGTTTTCTAAATTAAAAAAAAGGATTTTAGTTGATTACCCTTTGAATAGGTATTATATGTCTCGAGTGAGAATATATTCAAAATTAGAAACTTTTACTGGTCCAAGTGTTGGATCCCGTTTCCGGAACCCAACCTCTTGCGAAAATCATGAAACTTAACTTGAACGTGCACTTCATCTTGAAAGGGGTATTGCATTTAACCCTAATAGCCATCAAATTTTTTTTTTCATTGGACCCTTAATAGACATTATCAATTCATCTTTATTCTCATAACATTTTAAAATTTTTCTTACAAATTGTTCCATGGTGTGCTACACAAAATAGTCACCATGCTTGAACTCAATTTTCACTATTTGCGAACAGAAATTGGAAAACTTCAAATCCAAATTTCAAATTGACTTCTTCATATAAATCATAGCTCTATGTCTCTTGTTTATTTTGAAGCAAGAATCATCTCAATCGGAGTTCTACAACTCAAGATATCATCAAAATACCAGCATGTGTTCATACCCTAACCAAGCCCTCCTAACCGACCTCTCATTTGTTCTAATTCAAACTCTCTCGAATCAACTCCAAATGATACCAATTTTTATTTAGGGATACATACATGTCTTAGAAACCCATTGCTTCAAGAATCGATTCAATTGGAGGTCGGGTGAGGGAGTTATGATCAAAAGAATTCAACATGCTCAAACCTTGAATCAATTTGTACCTCTCTTGGCGCGATTGCCATAACTTTCAATATAGAAATCTTATTGATTTCGTTCTTAGACCATTAGAAACTAGACTTATATATGTACAACTTTCATGAAGAACAAAAAGCCTGATTCCACCTCTAACAACATCAAAAATCATCATCTTCCCCGTGAATGTCCGTTAAACGGACACACATGTCCGTTTAATGGACATAGATCGACCAAACTGCTTCATTTTACCCGAGAAAGTCCGTTAAACGGACATGGGCATTACAAAGGGTTCTTTTTGACCCGTAAAGGTCCATTAAATGGACTCCCATGTCTGTTTAACAGACATGAGGCTTCCAAAACCTCTTCAAACCCTCTTTCAAGCTTCCTACCTCCTCCCCAACAACATATGCCCTTATAAACTTCATGATTTCACTTCTTATCATGCAAAATCACTTCATAACAATTCAAACATCAAATTAATCCCATCAATCTCTCAAATCTTGTCTCAAATAATTCATCAAAACCATAAGTTCTCATCATACATCAAAGCTATCATGTTCATAACATCATATCCCTATGAAAAACTTGAGCTTTGTTCCATTTCACTTTCTTTGCTAATACACCACCATTTTTATCCATTCACATACCAATTGGAGTTCATCAAATTCTAATTCTTATTTTCCATAACGTTTCAATTATAAGTAATGACAACTCATATTCGAAGTCTATCAATTCATCAACTTCAATTTATGCAAAAACATCTCATGATTATCATCTTAACATTCCTATCTTTCTTGTCCATATTGCCTCACTTATATATCTATCAAATCATATACATAGCTCATTAACTCACATGGATCACTTCATCAAATGTACTTAATTCCAATTTAAGCTCATCCTTAATTAGTCCATCTTTCAACTCTACCTTAATCCATACCCAATTTCGCATTCAACAGTGACAATCATCCATACACAATTTCACATTTCATTATCCAAAACCATCACAATTCCTATTGTCCTTTTTCATAACATCTCATTGAAGAGTATATATATATTTACATATATATATATACCAACCATTCATGCTCAAGATTCATCATAATCATCCATAAGCGAATTCACATATCAAGTCCATATACAAATTTACATTTCAATCATACACAATCCCATACTTCTTTTACATCATAACTTAAGAGTTTACAATCTTCAATGGCAACTCATGCCACAATACATTACCAATATCAATATCAACCATACAAAATATGCAAAACTCAACAATTCTCAAATTACATGTAAAGCCTTGTTTTACATCAATTAATCCAAAACAATACAAAACATACAAAGTCCAAAATAATGCCTTGGTTCTCTCTCTGTTTCTTGGTCAACACCTGAATTGGGGAAAGAGAGTGGGGGTGAGCTTTAAAAGCTCTGTGGGTAACATGCTTATAATAAAATAATAAGCAAAACCATTCTAAAAACATTCTTTATCATGGAAAATGCTTGTTGAGTCATAAAATACATATTTCTTAAAATTCTTGCCAAATAACCAAACTCACAAACAACACAATTCATGCATTTTCAACTTATTCATAAATCATGAATGCATCAACTTGTCACAATTCATAAACATCTAAACACATCATAATGGTTTGGGTAAGTCCAGATTCATGACGAACTACACATTCCCATATAATGGTCCTGTGTAG
>JANVCQ010000005.1:42418892-42431077 GCA_025531925.1 Erythroxylum plowmanianum | reverse complement strand
GTTCGAGTACCAAAGAGGACAATACCTGTTTGAGTTGTGGTCGCGTGCTCACTTGAGGTATGCGGGGCCCGTTTGCCCCGGTACGCAAAACACGGACCCAACAATAAATGTTGATATATCTTGCTAAGTTTATAGATAGTGGGTAGTTAATCAAGAGTCCTTATAGGATTGATCTATACTTGCATTGTTAGCTACAACTACATTATGAACTTGTGGTAAAACAATTAAAACAAACAATTAAGTTATGTAGAATGCATCATTGACTTTGTGACTTATAATGAGTGTTCCATTTTAGAAAAACTATCTAGTACTACAAATATTGAATCCTTACCATTTCTAGAATTAGATAAACCTAAAGACCATTAACAAATCTACCTATCTGTGAGGTTGCACTTGAGTTTTAGTCTGTTTACAAGTAACACATCTTTCACATATTCTCTTTATATTTCAAGATTCTTTTTGACTTTAAATTTTCCTATGAAATGATAAATTTTAGATATAATTTTCACTTGTTAAAATAGCATAATTTATTATTCTACACTTATTATTCGTATTAGAAGCACTATTTACGTTCCATTTAAAATTAACCTAATTATTTTTATTTGTTTCTAGTTCTTTATTACATTAGAGTATAATTCTACCAATAGACATGCAGGACCGGGGGGAGGGGGAGCGAGAGAGAGTCTTCCCTTACATACTGGAGGATCTATTATCTACCACGAGCATGCAGAGAGACTTGTAAGTATTTACACTTTACATTTTTTTATTTTTTTTATTTTGGTGTATTTCAATTTAATTTGATGTGTGAATTTTTGAATGAAAATATATGTATTATGAAGAATGATAATGTTATAAATGTCTGGTGGCATATATGGCTGTGTTGTTGAGTTGCTTTTTCTGTTGAACAGGGGATAAATATCATAAAATAGAGAAAATTTTGCCAAAATTTTTATAAATTGTAGTTTACTTATAATATTTTATTTTGATACAGGAAAAGTCTATGGACACGAAGCCAACACCCCATCAGCTTTTTTTGCACACTCACACTAAGAAACATAACGGTGTAACCTTTGTCAACACCTGATGTAGAGAACTAAATGTATGTAAAATTGATGCTTTAATATTAATCCTTAATAATTATCACTTACTAATATAAACATTGTCTTCTGATAGGACCAAATACAAGAAAATATTTAACAATAGTCTCAGCAGTCTGAAGATATTGATAAGAGTTAAACCTATTTTCATGCAATGGGTGGTTGGGAGGGTCGTGGAAGGACATTCGGCTTAGTTCATTTGTGAACATATGTTATTTGCAATCTTCCATATCTAGTACAGTAGCATTTAGTAGGCGGTCCGCAACCAATGAAGTCCATGAGCTTCATAGCATAGCACAGACATAGGCAACTTAGTTGCAACAGTCGATGGAGTACATAGCTCAATTCCGTAATGAGGTGGATGAGTTGAAAGAGAGGGACAACACCTCATCGCAGCAGTTAGAGCATTCACGATCACTAAATGAATAACGTATTTGTAGTCATTTCGTATCAATTAAATACTTATTATATACAAAATAATTTGTTATTATCAACTAAGATAATTTTTACTTTATATCATAAATCAACTTTTTGTTTTAATAAGTTAAATGTAGAAACAAATGAAAATATTATCAACAGATAACTGATAACTGTATAAATTATGCATCAAACATAAGATTATCAAATAAAATTAAATGCAGAAAAATTAAAAAATAGTTTTAGTAAATTTACCAATGGAAAAACAAAGTTCGTTGGTAATATCTATTCGATTTACCGACGGATAACTAAGAACCATTGGTAATGTTGTTGTTAACTTATCAATGGAATAACCAATTATGTTGGTAAATTTAACAACGAATAGGATTTGTGCGTTAGTAACTTTACCGACTGAAACAATCTTTTCGTCACTAAACTTACTGACAATACAAAATAACCATTGGTATATTGACCGATGGTAACACAAATTGTTCGTCAATAAATTAGTAACGAAAAATATGTGGTTCGTTGCAAATTATTACATATGGCTATTTCTCTAACGCCTTTGTTCGTCTGTAAATTCCGTCGCTAACTTTGCTTACCGACAGAATGTGTAGGTTTTCCTTCAATAATGTCCATCGCTAAACTTCAATTTTCTTATATTGACTTGGTCTATACAAGGCCATTTAACTAGTTTTAACTTTTGAAGGTTATAACCTAATATAACTCTCCCTCTTATATGATTGTAATGATTAAAGATCACCTTCCAACTTTCCCCTAGGAACCATAGACAATTCTTCATCTGTTCCTTTTTTTATTTTGGTTTCAATTAAACCAAAATAATAGCTAGCTTGTTTCTAATCAACTCCCTAACTGCTAATTGTTTATTTAGGTTATTAAGCCCCTTACATTCCAAATTACCAACTTAATTATTTCTTCTTCTTGCCTAACTTCTTCCTTTTTAATTTCCTATTTGCCCCAAAAGATTTTCCAATATTTTGCTTAGTACCAAAAGTCTCTCATTTCTCCACTAAAAGAGTTCTATCAGCTTCATTCTGGTCTTTCTATTGAACATTTACTACCTACTTAGCTTTATCAGGTCTTTTGTTTACTTCCTTATTTTGTTCCTGATTGTAATGTCCTTTATTTGGTTCCCCTCTCTCCACATTGATTTTTTTTTCCATATGTTCATACTCCTCTCCTTTTTCCTTGCTTTCTTCTTGGTTATATTTTTTTTTCTCCAAATCATCCTCTCCTCATTAGTTTTTGATTTCCACATATAGGAGACTCTTACAAGATCTTCCTTTGGTTCCCCATTCTCATTTAACTTTATAATCCTTAGGGAATTTGACATTTTTTAGTAATATTCACATCAATGCATACCCTATTCTTCTCATCGTTGCAGTATTCTCATCTATTCCTAAGGGTTTACTAATCTTACTAGTAATGTAGCTCATTCCTTTTGCAGATCAATATTCCAAAGGGATTTATGGAAATTTATCCATGGTGGGATTATTTCTAGTTTGCTCTTATGTAGAGTTACCATTGTATGCCATTTCTTTAGCAGAATTAGATGTTTGGGGACATGCCAAGGTCCAACTTCTAACACTCTTTGTGCATCCTCATCTGAATTGAATTTGAACATAAACAACTCATCTTCATTCACCATTATGTTCACCAAACCTATGTTTCTCCAAGCTGAACTAGCCCATTTGTTTACAACAAGAAATGCCAATCTTTTCTCAAGAAAGATACTTACTAGGGGTGAGCTCCACTTCCTTGCTCCAAGTTGAAGCACCTTTAGGGGGCTTAAATGGGTTCCTTAATTGCTGACTTAACATACCATAGCTTCCCTAAGTTTCCAGAATCTACTACAATGGAACTCTAGGTAGTTTTCCCCTTCTCGGGTCCCTTCTGAATATCTAAAGTACCCCTTAAAGGGGGGAACTCAGTGGTATTGTGTAGGTAAGGTGGGATTGCATTTGGTAAGGTTTCTATGTTTATTGGTATGTCTTTCTGAGTGTTAGTCGTAAGCATTGTTGGTTAGGTTACTATTTCAAGAAGGTTGTTATGATTGTTGGAGGTAAATAGGTCGTTGTTGGGAAGTGGGGGATAACGTTGTCGATTGTTGGTTGTCGGGTTAGATGGAGAAGACTCTCATTTAGGTTGCTTTCAATTGGTTTGTTTTGTTTATTATTATGTAATATTAGTTTGATAAACTTTTAAATAACTGACTCTTTTTAATGTTTCTAAGAAATATTAGAGAAAGTTAGTGATACCAAATTCAAGAGGAGTGATTAATTTCATTACTATCTTAAAATTTTGAATAATTCTAACTATTAGTAATAATTCTAAATACTAAATATTAGAATAATTAAGAAAATTAGGGATATTAAATTTAGAGAGAGTGATTAATTTTAGTGCTATCTTAATAATCCTTATACAAATACTAATTTGTCCTTAAAATAGATTAACTTGTAACTTCTTTTTTTATGTATGAATCTAGGGGAAGCTAATAATTCGTATTTCCTTAGAATAATAAATCATATATATTTGATTTTACCATTGTTTTTATAAAATTATAAAATATTTTATCATTATAAAAAGGAAAAAATTGTTAAACCAAGGGATGTTACAATCTATGTTTTAATAATAACAACACATAAGTATTCTTAATAAATTTATTTTTATGGAGGCAATATGAAAGCAATAATGATCATGCACAAATCAAGATACATCACATAAGGATATTAAAGAAACATTGGATTTTAAGTCATTCAAGTGAAGAACAAAATCAAGACTAAAGAAGAAAAAGGCACAACAAAGTTATAAATGAAATGTATTATTTATTATACTTCTACTTGGTTACCTTGATATTTTAAATACTTGTCATGCATAAAGACATCATCATTTTAACTTATAACATAAGTCTTGTCAATCATCAAGAGGAATTAAGATTTTGATATTAAAGAAAACCCTCTTGGTCCTTAAAACATTCTTTAAGGAATATTTAGAGAAGTGTTTAAGTTAAATATACCTTAAGAACATTAAGTTTGAGCATTCAAAGATGTTAAAATCATGATTTTACGTGTATTGGTAGATCTTTATAGGTTAGTAATCAACCAATACAAGTAAAGTTATTAACATTTTTGTATTGAGAGTTTGTAGGGATATTGATTAATACATTGATCGACCAACGTGCTACATTCGAAAGGCTAGTGAATTTATGCATTCAATGCATGGTGGTTAACTAATATGCTTGTCGACTAATGTACAATAACTAGTTCTTACCAACGACTACTTATTTTCAACCACTAGTTTGTTCCTAAAATCTTGTAAATAGATGATCTTTATTGGTTCAGACATCAAAAAATATTTAGATATTGTATAAACACATTTCAAAATGTTTGTACAAAGACTTTGAGCATTCATTATTACTTTTTAAATTAAGTGAGTCTTTAAAGTTATTAAAGTGATCAAGTAAGATCTTTTAAATTGTAAATTCTTTTGAGTGACAGTATTCTTCACCTTAGAGAAAATTGTAATAAAACTTGTTCTTACTTCTTAAAAATAAGATTGTTGTAGGACAGTTGCTCTTCGTCTTGTTGAAAGTAGAGATTTAGTAGAAATTTTAAAAAGTATCTTAAAGAGTGAAAGTAATCATTGATTATTTTTTGAACTACTATAAATCAAATTGTTATTATAATTTTGGATTACCATATTCTATTTATTCTTTTAAATTATAATCCTTACAAAATAGAGGCAATTTCATTATCTAAATATGAAAATAATTTAGTGTAATTTGCCCACATTAATTTTTCATGACTAATAACATTATAACACTTATGTTTTCATTTTATTTAAACAAAATTTTCGTTGCTCATCTTGATCATGTTTTTCTTTGTGCGTTTATTATCTCAAAATCAAAACTTTAGAATATCCAAAATCTTCCTTTATGGAATTGGCTTCCCCTGTTGTTAACTTAATCCCTTTTAGTTTATTATAGAAATTTCAACCTTTAATTCATTGGTTTGCTTCTATTATTCGTTCCTTTTTTTGTTCTCTCCTTCAATTCCTTCTATTTTCTTCTCTTCTTTTCAAATTATAACAATGGAAAACAATGGATTTTATGGATTGTTTTCACCATAACAATCAACACGGTAGCGTTTGTAGTTGTAACTATCGCAACTAAATGTGAAACTGTATCATACCATTCATGTATGGTTTAGACCAAATGCGGTTGTGATATGTATTTTGAAACCTTACAAGCCCTTATCTGCACTTCCACTTGTGTTGTATTGAATCTAAACTCTAATGCCAAATTGATGTAAGACAGAAAGAGAACTACCACACTTATTGAAAGTTGGAATAAGAACACAATCTTATGCGAAAAAGAGCTAAACATATTATAGTTGATTTGGATGTCTCTTTGTTATCATCAATGAAGCAAACTTAAAGATAAATTAGAAATAGGTTTACTCGCTTTATATAAGCAACTCATACAAATCACTTTTAGGGTTTATAAAGAACTAGACATCACACCTAATATCTAGGAATTATTATGGGAGAACATAAGAATCACTTTTGGATTAGGAAGCATCGCACTTCCACAAATTCATAACCTGAAAATTTTCTCTTCGTCCTTGTAATAGAAGCATTTAGTCTTTATACATAGATTTTGTTCTCTTGGTCCTAATCCTACTTCGACATATATATTTAGTTTTTGGCAATTGCTCAACAATTTCCTAGCAATGAACACCGTACATTTGAGTAAATCCATTAGCCACAATTCTAGCCTTATATCTCTCCACAAAACCATTTTCTTTACACTTCATAGTGAATACTGACCTCTAGGCAAGGTTTACAATCTCCCATGTCACTTTGTTTTCAATTATAGTTCTCTAATTTGGATCATAGCTTTCTAAATATTTCTTAGAACAAACAGGTTAGAGATTTTGAAGTAAATGCCTTAGTGATTTTGGACAGGCATTCATAGGACGAATATCTTTCAATTAGTGGTGAAACTGGTGACCTCATCCCATTATAGGTCCAATTAGGTCATGACTTGAACAAGCCCAGGTTTGTCAGCTGATTTCTGTTGGGGTTCCGACTTCCCAGTTCATTTCTGGTGTCCTCCAGTGTTAACAGTGACGGTGGTAGTGGATCCAAAAGCTCATATTTGAACTTGGTCCACCTAACTCCCAGAGAAGCCTAATTCTTGGTCCAGTCTCCAACTTAGCCGAGCTCAACGATAATTCCAGCTTTTGAGTAATTTGACAACGGTAAATTAAGTGTGTGTAAAATTTACCAAGTCGTGAAAAAGAGAAACCGAACAAGCTGTGACCCAGCAAGTTGGTAGACACAATGACGCAGATGGTAAACCGAACCCAAGTGTGCTTTTTTGCTTTTCATTCCAACCACCTGTAAACTCTTGCAAGTGGGCGCAACAACCTCAGCCTCAGCCTCACATTTACCCTCGGTCAGCATATCTAAATCCCACTGTAGAAAAAAGACATCCTACGGTCCTTCTCCGTCCACGTGCACACTGTAACATCTCCAAAGACACAGAAGTTCTAAATTCCACGTGGAAGCAGCTTATTCTGCCACGTACGTACTGATCCAAGAGGGGCTGTCCCCAAAGTGGAAGCGGCACGTGAGAGATCCGCCACGTTCGCCAATGCCTACGTGGGCAAAAAAAAAGAACGTGGCGAACACAGATACATGGGACGAGTAAAAACATAGATGTAGAGTAGTGAGCTGGCCTGACACGTGTCACTCTGACACAGTCTGTGGGCTAGTATACGTCCCTCTCTCTCTCTGTACCTTAGCCTCTCTTGAAGTAGTTTTAATTTTTCCTCTTTCTCCTTTTGTTTTTATTTTCGGCAATGGATTTGGATGCAAGCTTCGTCGTTTCGAGTTCGAGTTGTTCTTCTACTTCATGTTCTTGTTCTTCTTGTTCGTCGTCGACTTCTCCTTCGCCGACGGTGGCGGATCCAATGGTTCGGGTAGAGTTGGAGGCGGCGGAGGCGTTGGCTGATTTGGCGCATTTGGCTATGCGAGAGGCTAACGGCGTTGATTCTAACGGAAAATGGGGGAGCAAAGGTAAGCGAGCCAAGAAGCGAGTCAAAAGCGAGTCTCCTTCGTCTGACTCGGCGTGGAACCCTGTTGTTGATTCCGTCGTCGTCCACTCTGTTCCCTTTCCGGTCAGTTTATTCTAGTTATTTTTTTTTCCTTCTCTCATGTGCTTTTTCGTGTTGTTTTTCTTTAAATTTATTAGTGAATAGAGTTTGTCGGTTTGGTTTGGTTTTACTAAGTTCAAGTGTTGGTTAGAAAGCTCATTTCGTATGTAAGCAGAGATTTTATGAAGTTATGGTTTTTTAAAGCCTTAGCTGAAAACTTTTGTAGTGATAAGGGTTTAAGGTTTGGGGCCATCAATGACAGTGATTTTATTCTAAATAGGGAATGGGTTCTGAAGTTTGACTGTCTTGAGATTATTAAGGTTAGTGGTCCTTTTCAGATATCTAAAGCTAGAGAATTAGATTATTACCTGACTTCAGACTTTTCTTATTGTGTAATTTATGTTAGATCTTGGATGTGATGACAAAAGAAGATTTAGAAAAAGTTTGTTAAGAGAGAATACAAAGGAAGGACCAAGCTAGGATGAAAATTGCAAGGAGTTGTGAAAGATCAAAAAGTGGTGGTTGATTTAGTCGTATGTATTGGGCAAACTTGCTTTGGGAGTTTTACTTGTTGAATGTTCTTCATAGACTGAAGTGTAAAAGTTCATCATAGAGTTGAATGATTTTGATCCATCTTTTTCAATGGCCTGAAGTTATGAAGTAGACTCAACTAAAGGTGCATTTTGCTCTGTTCGGCTTTTATTTATATTGCCATAAATCACCAATAGTAGCGCAGGACTTGAGAAATATATTTGTCTGTTGCAGGATGTAGCAGAAGCAGATCGACAGCTTTGTGAACCGCTGGGAAAAAATGTATTGTTAACTTATGCCAAGCTTGAAACTGATTCAGATCTCACTAAAACAAGTCCTAAATGTGGAAGAACTTGCCCATCTTATGGAGGTGCTAGGGCTAGACAAAATTTGACTGAGGTAAAAATTATTTCGTGTCCCTGCAACATCTGCATCTCTCCTTATTTTGAGCCAATTGAAACTCTCTGCTAGGCTGAAAAGGAACAAAGGAGATTACGTAGGGTGTTGGCAAATAGAGAGTCAGCTAGACAGACAATTCGTCGCAGGCAGGTAGGTTATCTTAACCTGGGAAGAAACTATTTTGCTGGTTATCTTTACCTGGGAAGAAACTATTTTGCTTGTTACAAGTTTCGTACTTTGATGCATTCAAAACTTGCTTCTTGTTTTGCTTTTTTTGATGAATGATCACGATATTCGGTTTTGTAAACTAGTATTCTATTTCTGGAGCTTCCTTGGTTTTTGGCGAGATTATTGTTTTCTTAATCGTTTTACATATTATTTAATTCGTCTAGACGTTTAATTTTTTCTCCTTACATGTTAAGTTTTCCCCTCCCCAGTTCATCTAGGAAGCACATGATTCGTTTCTGATCATGTTAAATTTTTTCTCTGGACTTCACCCACTATTTTGCTCTTGTTAGGCTCTCTGTGAAGAGTTAACCAGAAAAGCTGCTGATCTAGCACAGGAGAACCAAAATTTGAAGAAGGTGTTAAATACTCTGTACACAGCTGTAACCATTCCTTGGTTTTGTTTTGCTAATCCATAAGTAGGAACCTTTCTGCATCTGGGTTGGCAGTTGTTCATTTCACTATGTTTTCTGTTATAAGCTTATCCCTTGTTTTCTATGCGTGCATAGAAACTCTTGAAATTATTTGGTAGCGTATATATCATTAACGCACTTGATAAATTTTCTGCTGAGAAGGAAAAGGAAGCAGCCTTTAAAGAGTTTCAGTCGTTGGAGACAATAAACAAGCACTTAAAGACACAGGTAAGATATTGTTTTCTTTTTCTTGTTTGATTCAATTTTGTAAACCATCAAAATATTTTTAAGCTAAGAGTATCATACTTGACGCTTCACATTTTTGTTATTCCAGATGGCTAAGGTTATAAAAGCTGAGGTACAGGAATCCCAAGGAAATGTTGAATCAGCATATCGTGAGATGCCTAGCAACCCAGCTACAAACTGCCCAATGCTGTTATATAACCACCACACATTTTCATCACTTTGCTGGCCTTCCGTTGTGCGATCTTCAAATTCTGTCCAATTGAATCACTTGCCTCAAACTGGGGTTGTTATTTCATCGGGCATTCCAATTACTTTTAGTGGAAAGCTTGATTCTTGTCAGCAGCAACAAGAAACCCGAAGGACTCCTCTATATTTGGTATCCTGTCCTTGGTTCTTCCCAGTTCCTGATCACAGTAATGGACTCCTCTCGCAGAGCACCTTTGGCTTGAAGCATGTGCAAAATGGAGCTACTGCTAACAAGCAATGCAGTGATAGTATGCCATCAACAGGTACAGCATTTTCAGAGAGTGGGCATCTCTCTCTGCCATTAAAAGTCAAGCCAGAAGCTGATAACTCAACAGAACTTGGGGTGCTTAATGACATAAAGGAGACACCAAGATTTCCCACAGATGGAGGTGGTCAATGGGCAGGGGCACGTCAAAAAGAAATCCTTACTTCTCAAATGCCATGCTCTATTAAGAATGACACTGGGCTTCGGTCAGAGTGTACTCCTAGTTCTACAGGTATCTATGCTAAAACAAGTCAACTAATAAGTTCAATACCTGAAAAGACTCTAGATCAATTTAAGTTCTCTAGCAAGAAACTAGCTGATGCAGCTGCTGCAGCGGAGGCAAGGAAGAGGAGGAAAGAACTTACAAAGCTCAAGAACCTCCACGGGCGCCAGTGTCGGATGAACTGTTGAGATTGTGAGGATGCAACTTGGATGGCTTCTTGGTGACTGTATTTTGGGAGTGTGGCTGTTGGACGTAGTTCAGAATATAAATACAGAAGCAGGAAACACAACTTTCAAGAGGTTAGAGATTGACCTTTCTTGATAGTCTGATATCTATATAACTTCTTTTACGTTTCAAGGTAGGGTGCTCTTTCCTGTCATCTGTAAGGACTTGGGTGGAGAAGCTGTTGCAGATTTTCAATAGATTTACTGCCATACATACTGACATGATGAAAGCTACAAGAAATGGAATACAACTCGTGTAGATATCTCTCTTTCATCAGTTAGTGGTTTATTTCGATGCAAACCCGCGAGGAGGGCTTATTCATATTGAGGCCTGATGCTGCCATTTTGATGGGTTGAGTTGGAAAGGGCAGTAGAAAGGAAAATTCCTGGTGGCCAGTCAACATTTTGTTGGGATATGTTTTTCAATACAAATTTCACCATCAAGATTGGAAAAGAGTTTCGGGTTTACGTTTGCTTCCGGAGAGGGATCTGTGATAATCTGTCTTCATAATAGAGTTGCTATGTTCATTTTCAGCATTCTTTTTATCCTTAATTTGGTATGAACTCTGGAATAAAAGCTTTGTGGCCCATGCTTATGAAAACTGTACTGTACCGGTCGGTACCAGCCGATACGTACCGTACTGGCAGGAAACTAGTACCGGTACAGGTAAAAACATACCGGGGAAAATTTCCGGTGGATACTGGCCATTTTTTGTTAGTACCGACCGGTACCAAGGATTCCGATATTTTTCATACCATTCCGCAAAAGTTAAAATTTTTCAGGGACTATTTTGCAAAAAACAAAAGTTTAACCCTAAAAAAATCAACCCCCCCCCCCGGAGTCTTCTTCTCTCTTCTTCAGTTCTTCTTCTCCACGCATGCCGCTGCTCCTCTCTTCTCCAATCTCTCTCTCGGTGTCTCGCCGTCGACGTCTTCTCTGGTCCTCCTCCTTCGAGTCTTCGACCGGTGGTTTGCTTTCTCCCTTCGAGTCTTCGACGATTCAACCTCACCTCAGCCCGCTCATCTTCCTTGCTGGCTTCAGCCTTCTCCTTCATCCTCCTCGAGTTTTCGATGCACCACATGACGGCATGACCACCTCAGCTCAGCTAGAGCACATGACTCGACGTTGACCTGGATTGGCATCGAAGACACGATTGTTTTGGGGTGTGTTTTTTATTTTTGTTTCATTTTTCATGACATTTTGAATGATTGTTTCTGTTATTGTGTTGGTTATTGAATTATGGTGGATTTGAAGTTAAAAATTGGTGTTATTGTGTTAGATTTGGGAAAAAATTTGGAAGTTGATTTCGGATGAAAATGAGAAATCCGAATGGAATGGAAATTTGGAAGTTGATTTCGGTTGATTTTTTTTTGTCATTTGTGAGTTCTGAAATTCAACCGAAATTGAAAATTTGGAATTGGATTTTGGAATTAGATTTTGGCATTTTGCATTTTAGAATTGGAAGTAGATTGGAAATTAAATTTGAAATAGTAATTTATTGATTATTGAATGGTGGAAATTGGCTTGTGATTTATTATGATATTAATATTGAATTGTTAAATTATTGATTAATGAAATTGAATTTGAGTTTGCGCAATTGAATTTGAGATTGAGTTTGATAATTTGAAATGTTTAATTGTATATGTATTTTATTTAATGATAATTTGGTGCTTATGGTTAACCTTATGTTTTAAATTTAAACTTTAAAGTTAAATTGTT
>JANVCQ010000005.1:42377613-42396682 GCA_025531925.1 Erythroxylum plowmanianum | reverse complement strand
ATGTTTTGGAAGAGCAGAACCTGTGTTAGCTAGTTACACAGATGCAAATATGGCTGGAGATGTTGACTCGAGAAAGTATACATCAGGTTACTTGATTACTTTTGCAGGGGGAGTTGTGGCATGGCAATCCAAGTTACAGAAATGTGTTGCACTTTCTACAACTGAAGCGAATTTTATTACAGCAACGAAAGCCTGTAAGGAGTTACTATGGATGAAGAAGTTCTTTAATGAACTTGGTGTCAAGCAAGAACGGTATCAGCTGTTCTGTGACAGTCAGAGCGCTATTCACCTTGGTAAGAATGTCTCGTTTCACTCACGATCAAAACATATTGATGTGAGATATCACTGGATCAGAGATGTGATGGAGACGAAACAATTACAGCTAGAAAAGATCCATACTGATGAAAATGGATCAGACATGTTAACCAAGATTCTATCAAAAAGAAAGTTCGAGTACTGTCGATCAGTAGCAGGCTCAATAGAGCACTCCATGTAATCGGGAGGGGGAGATTTGTTAGCAATGGGTCCCTCTTCATGGAGGGACTCCATAATAGACTTACATATTGCGGCACCTTCCATAATTGACTCAAATATTGCGGCATCGATTTCGGTGCCGCATTATTTGAAAGAACTGCAAGAAGACAGCTGTCTCACGCAGTGGAGTGCCTATATAAGGCACTCCATGCTTCATACAGAAATACACAACAAAACATACAGAAATACAGAGAGAAAATATAGAGAAAGCCAGAGCACTGTTTTTGCTCTGAAGTTAGGAAAACATATTCCTAAAGGGTTGGTGAGTGATAAAATAGTGAGGTTAGTATTTTTTAGGTTGGGAAACACCTTGTGAGCCACTATTTTGGTTTTATCTCTGTATACTCATTATTTGTAATAGTGGAAGAAATATTATGAGTTTTGTCCATGGACGTAGCCCAAAGTTAAGGGTGAATCACGTTAAAAATTCTGTGTCCATTTTGCTCATTTTATTTGTTTTTTTCATAAAATACATCCACTGCGCCCAACACATCTTACAATCCAGGAAGATAGGAGATCCTAGTCTATCTTGTGCTGCCGACACCAACCGGACATTCTGCTTGTGGTTCTCAAAACACATATAAAACGTTAAAAAGCTTCACGTCCCATCTAAATCACTTCCCTTTCACCTTCGTTGTTGCCTACATGCTTCGTGCAATTTGCTAATCAAACAGCTAGCTTAAGCTGCATATAATTATAGCGGAAAGATACACATTTACCATGTACGAATGATTTACCACGGACAACTTTGCAAGTTACGGATCAGATCATTGATGATCATGATGAGTAGTAGTTGTCGCCCTTTCTCGCACTAAAACTGGGAGCCCACCATTGAAAGTGGCTGTCAGCCCAGGAGAGAATCGTGGTGTACGGCATGGATTCGCCAATTGGAAATGAAATCGGCGACACAGTGCAAGAGCAACACTCTTAAGCTCCAAGATGGCCATTTCTTTGCCCAAACAGACCCTAAATCCAGCTTGAAAGACTGGATATTTAAAAGGGTTTTCAGGGAAGAAGGAACCATCTCTCAACCACCTATCTGGTTTGAATTCCAAGCAATCTGGACCCCAGATTTGTTCCATCCTTCCCATAGCATATGGATGGTAAGTAACCCTAGTTCCTTTTCTAATGAAAGTCCCATCCCGTAATACATCATCTTCTTGACAGAACTTGGAATCAAATTGGATAGGCGGATACAGTCTCATACTTTCGTAGACTACAGCTTGTAAATAATGAAGTTTTCGAAGCTGTTTGTAGCTTGTTACTCCATGGTTTGTATTAAAAACTTTATCTGCCTCCAGACGTATTAATGATCCAACTTCTGGGTGGTTTGCAAGAAGCAAGAATAAACTGGTTAAACCTGAAGCAACCGTGTCACGACCAGCTAAGAGAAAGCTTACGACAATATCTCTCAAGAATTTTTCGTCACTAACAGTACGCATAAATCGGGATAGAAGATCTTTGTGGTTTAAAAACCCCATGCTACGCCTTTGTTTTATCACCTCGTGAGCTAGAATATTGATCATCTTAAGGGCTTTATTCATTTCCCTCTCAGTTCCTAGATTCAACATCCTTTTGATCTTCCAAACAAAAGAGAACACAGTCATCGCTCTCTCAGCAGACAACTTGGATGCCAAGTCGAAGGCAACAGCAAAATCAGACAGGGGTAGAGACTTCTCCAAGCATCTGGGGTCTGATCCAAATGAAAATCGACACATGGTATCGAATGAAAACCTTCGAAACACGTCTTGTAAATCCAAAACCCTATCATTCTTGCCAGAAACGGAGAGTAATAGTGGAATAAGTCGATGTTCGATCTCATAATGGACAATCTCGAAAGCATATGATCTTATCGAGAAGCTGTCCAGCTGTAAACTGGCCATTTTTCTCTGAAATCTCCACAGGTCCCCATCTACGTTGAATATGCCTCGACCCAGAAAGTCACCCAAGATCGTAGTGAAAGGCTTCCCTTTTGGGTAGTTATTGAATCTGGTAGTTAGCATATACTCAACGTTATCTGGATTGGCTGTGATAGTGTTGCCAAGGACATGTATGTGGATTGTTTTGGTTGGAGAATTTTTTAAAAGATGAGCATACCAATCACAGAGATTATGGAATTTTTTGGTCCAGCTCAAGGTGAGGTAAGCTTCACATATCTGACAATTGCACCACAGTTTTGCTCTCAGCAAGTACAGAAACACATAAGCAAGAGTAGCAGAGAGAAGGAAGAAAGACAAAGTGTGGAGGGATTGCAAGAACCAGTAACCTTCACGTTCCATGGATGGATAAAGAAATTTTAATTTGTAGGAGTAAATTAGAATAGATGAGAGCGGCACTAGTAGGAGAATGAGAGGAAGCCAATGGCAGAGATGAGCGTAATTGAAGGCCCTTTTAAAGATAAATTATAATTTTATTATATAGATTAAAATTATACAATAACAAAAATTTATGATTAAGTGAGTATTGTTTGCCGTTTAAAGCATTATTTTAAAAAACATAAGCGAGAATGAAAAAGCACGAAGAACACGTGCCCTAAAGATCAAAGTCAGTCCACCATAGGCATCTTGTCACTTGGTTAGAGTGTCGGAGGTCATGGGTCCCCGTGCTTTAATTCTAATCGGTACAATTTGTGGATACTTGGATGACATAGAGTAAGCTTTAGCCCTAATCATTGTCATTATCCCTATGCATTAGGATGTTTCGACTCCCAGTAACGAGAGGCAGTGGATCGCTTTGTTAAGGGGCTGATCAAGATTATACCGTGATTCAATCCTCTAGTGATGGTCGAGCCTGCGACTGGGGGCCCTTGAAGTTGAGAATTCAACCTTTTGGAACAAGGATGTTGGGTTTGTGGGGTTACTCTTTTAATTGTATTTTAGGGTGTGGTGGTAGTTAAGAGTTCAAATGCGTTTCGTTAAGAGAGTTGTATTAAAGATGTGGGAGTTTATTATTGGTGTCATAATTTTAAGAAACTAGAGTTAACCTTAAAAATATGGATGGCTCAAAGAATTTGCACCTCAATTCGTTTTAAAGGACTTTGTTCCAAGTCCATGGAAAAAACTATATATAACTCTATATAGTATAAGATTTTTATTATATATAAAATAATATAACAATAACAACCTAATAAAAGTTTCAATATAATCTAGAAAATAATGTTTAATTCTTATTTTTAATTGACGAAAGAATTTTATACATTCAAAAAGTAAAGTTATATCTCAACTAATATATATTTTTTCCATTTTGATCTACACTATATGCCACCGCATCCAACAGAATGAAAGAGTATTAGAAATGTGTTTTATTTTTAACTCATAATGTAAATACATCACAATTAAATTTTTTAGCAAGTTGATTTTAATTATTTAAATTAAAATTTCGGCATATGTGATTACCTCGTTTTCACCAAAAAAGTTTTATCTTTTCGTTCAGACGCCATTGACTTGAATGTATACTGAAATTTTCTTTCTGGTCATCAAATCTTGAAACATAGACCTCAAATCTCCTTTCCAACGCCAAATTACAAAAATTATAAAAACAGTATTACCTTGTAGGTCAGGCATGCTAGTTATGCATTAAAAGAAAAGTTGGAATTCGAAATGAAAACATATCAACAGAATTTAGACCTTTGCAAATTATCGACGGAAGTCAAAGTTCCGTCAGTAATATTAACACAAAAAAAAGTCCGTTTAGCATCGGATGAAATATCAGTCGGTAAATATTCTGAAAAATCAATTTGCGATGGAAGTTTGCGACGATAAAGATTTGCGTCGGTAAACTAGGTAAAGAAAATGAGAAATTTGCGACGGTTTTGGTTGTCCATCGAAAAAGTTGATGGAAAATATATTTTAGCGACGGAAAAATGATGTCGGCAATTAAGGCAAGAAATTGTGGCGGAAAGGTTAAATTTTGAACTTTTCCAACGGAGTGATAGGGACGGAAAATTTCATCGATAACTTTTGAAATGCCTTTTGTTTGAAAATTTGTTAATGTGTGAAGATGAAGTTGATTTATATCAGATAATGAGTTAATGGGTGAGGCTATTTGATGATTTAGCCTTATTTGATGATTAAGAATAATGCATCAAATTACTTCTTATAGTGTTTAGCCTTATTTGATGATTTTATTCTTACTTGTGAAGTGATTTAGCCTTATTTGTGAAGTGATTCAACTTGCATATGTGAATGTCCTTAGATTAATTTTGATTTTCTTAATCCTCTCCCAACGGTTGTTTTCTTAATATGTCATGTAGTTATTAAACTTAGGATGAAGATGACATAGTACGTAAATTAAGTTATTTGGATTCAAATAGGGATGATCATTGTAATAGAAAATGGTTTACAACAGAAAATCTTGTTTCTAAAATAATAAAGGTTTTTATAATCTAGAGTAACAACGTAACTAAATTGTTACTTTAAATATTAAATTTAAATTGAATTTTATATCAATCACAAAATTCACATATAATTCTCTTATTTTAAAGTTAAAACCATATGACATTTTTCAAATTTACTATCCTATTAATTATGTGCAAAAATAAAATTTGTCAATTGATTAAAAATAAAGATATACGTAAGTTTACAAATATTATTTAAATCAAAATAGTTACTTTATTTTAAAATTATTAATTTTTCAAATAATTTATGGTTATGCAATTATTTATTTCATGCATATTTATAAATTGTAACAATATAAAAAATAAAACAAATGGCATGAACCATCCTTAAAATGCTATTACTGGATAATTCCCGTTTGAGTTAACCTGCGTCCTATTAAATGAGGGCTGTTATTGTTCTTCTTCTACGATTTTAACAATTGTTAACTGTCATTTTCATCGTTTGTATCAAATCGCCTTATTTCCTTTTCTATATATTGTGTAAAATATTAAATTCAAATTCTATTATAAGTAAAAATATCGATAAACAATAAATTTTAGGTAAAAATATGTGACCAAAGAGACAACGTGAGGTAATGTGGCCCAGATTTAGAGGCATGTTTGGAGGTACTTACAGGTTGACCGATATTGCACACCATCATTTAGCTACAGAAACAATGAATCTCTATATGATAAACAGATTCATTTTGAAAGTTTGTTATTACGTGAAGGTGGATTGTCACAGCCTGTAGCTTGCACTAACTCACCTCCTCCTCCTCCTTTAGGGCCTACAGTTGCAGATGAGGTATCACCTATTGCTCGTCAAGCTACACCATCCTCATCCCCAACTCATATATATCATCCAATACCGCTTTATCGATATCGGATGGAGGAGACGTTCACCAGCCTGGAGCTGAGGGACCTGACGAAAGAAAGTACATAACAATTGTCAAGAATCTCCAAGTAAAATCACATTAATCACTATTTGTTTTCAATTAAGTTATAGGTTTATCACTGTTTTCATTGTATAAAATAATTTCTTATATTAGGTTGGTTCCGTCTGGACCATGTTTCAGAAATATGATTTCTAAATTTGAAGGATTGATCCTGAGGGTTATGTGTAGAAGAATATCTCTCAGGCGACAAAGGGATTTTACTTTCAAGAGTTTGAGGTACAATAAATATTTATTTTTTCTTTGTATTGATTTATATACACTAATTAAATAAATATTATTACATTATAATAGTTTAAAATTTTTTCTTCTTATTTCAGAAATAATTTTTTTGAGATTTTAGTATCAATGCCATCATACATAGTCTATGGGAGAGGCGAGCTCATACACGTTATTGTGATTTTATTGATGCGATACACAAGCCAAGTGTATGATCGCATTATATTTCGGTGAAAATATGGAGTACTGGTGGACGTTGAAGGTTTGTTTGAAAAACAACTAGTTTGAATAGTGGGAGGCGGAGACCATAGAGATCATTATGGCAAGAACCTGTAAGAAGCACTGTCTTGGTCGGTAGATCCTTCACCTGAAAGCAGTTGGGAAAGAACTCAATAGAAATGTTATTTCTTGTGCACAACTTTTTAACTAAAAGAAGATTTTTGGTTATTTTTGTCACATGCAGAACATTGTCAAAGACAATCGGATTGGAAGTGGTGAGAAAAGAGAAACTACCCGTGTGATCGATGGAAACGTCATAACCATCGCCAACCTGCAGATGATCAGGTCCTCTATACGGTGAGTGTATGGACATATTATTCAAGTCATTGGTGACATGATGAGTAGCACCCGAATCAAGAATCCATTGACCTTTGGATGAGGAGCCTTTAGTGTGAATATTATAAGCTCCTGGACCACGATGTGGATGTGGAGTGGACTGGGTATGCCTGTTTTGATGTTTGATTGGCTTCCCATGTAAAAGTCAACATGTTTTGGCTGTGTGACGAGGTTTGTCGCGATATTGACAGATAATCTCATACGCGTCAGTCATTCTAGAAGGAACAAGTGAGCTAGGATTGTTGAGTTTGGGGACTGGTGGTCGACTGGGTGATCCATTGTTATTGGAACGACCATAGCGTCGTTGATAGGTGGGACGTTGTTTTGAGTAGACATGTGCAGATGGTGCCTGAACCGAGTCTTCAAGCCGTGTTTGCCGCTCCAGGAACCGTTCAAAGTCAACAAGTTTTTCATGCATATCATCAAAACCAATCGGAGATTCACGAGCACGAATCACAGCATTCATGTCTTTGAAGTCAGTAGTCAGGCCATTCAGAGTGTGGATTACCAAATCCGTATCATCTATTGGGAAACTGACAATAGCTATCTCATCCACAAGACTCTTGATTTCCTTCAGATATTTAGTGATGGTTCTGCCTCCCTTCCGAATACAAATTAGTTTTTCTTTGAGAGACATTAGTCGGAACGAGACGTACTTGCATATGTTTTGGCAAGTAGATCCCAAGCCTCTCTGGAAGAGTGAATGGAGCCAAGAAGAGTAGCTATATTTGGTGCAACAGTCGTCTTCAAAGCATGTAGAGCAAATTGATCTTGTCGGATCCAGATGTCCAGTTCAGGACCTGCTATGGTCGGGCAAGGAATGGTGCCATCTACGTATCCTTTGACATTGTAGCCAATAAGGAATGCACTAACTTGGACTCTCCAAGCAGGAAAATTTGTACCATTTAATTTAGAATCAGAGGAGAAACCTGTGTTGAACATGATCAGGTTTTGAGGGATGACAGTGTCGGTATTGAAACCAGGTGTAGCAGTAGCAGCTGATTCAGTATTGTTAGACGTGGGTTGTGTTTGTGTAGAATAAAAAGGACTGAAAAAAAAAAACTAAGACTGTCGTTAAGCTAGATGCTCTGATACCATATAAGGAAACTAAAATAGCTATGAAGAAAAGCTCTGTGTATTACGTAATGTGCATCAGATATATATACAGAGGATTGTTGTAATAAACTCTATGCTAAGCATCTACAAGGATATACATGAATAATAAGAATCAATGTGGACATACATAAAAAGATATGGAGTAACTAATTCCTATTAGTTGGCAGGAGTATTGGAGAAGCCCCGAGACTATGTCCATTTCAGAGCATAACTCCACCAACAGACGTGGAGGCTCGGGGGGAGAGAATCTTCCCGTACATATGGGAGGATCAATAACTCACCACGAGCATGCACAGAGACTTGTAAGTACCTAAACTTGACACTTATATTGTAAATGTTTTACTTTGCTGTATTATAGATAATGATAATGATATAAATGTTTGGTGCCATATATGGCTATGTTGAATTATTTTTTTGTTCAACTGGGGGACATATCATAAAATAGAGGAAATTTTGCCGAAATTTTAATCAAATGTAGTTTACATCTAATAATTTAGGTTAAATATGTAGGAACAATCTTTAGGTATGACGCCTACACCTATTCAGTTATTTTTGCACACTCACACGAAGAAGCATGACGGTGTGACATTCGTTAATAGCCGATATAGAGAGCTGAATATATGTGAAATTAATGCGTTATTATTATTTCTTAATAGTAATCCCTTACTAATGTAAACATTGCTTCCTAATAGGACCAAATACAACATGTCATTCGGCGACAGTCTCAAGAGGAACAACCTGTTAATGAGACTCAGATGTATCTTGAGGCTGTCGGTGGTAGGGATCGTCGTGGACGGATATTCACGCTAGGTTCATTTGCGAACATATGTTATTTACAATCCTCTATGTCCAGTACAGCAACGTCTAATATACCAGCGCAAACCAGTGAAGTCACTGAGCTTCGGAGACATATGCAGATATTGATGGAGCAGATGGCTCAGCTGAGACAAGAGATGGAGCAGTTGAAGGAGAGGGGTAGCAGCTTAGAACACCCGCGATCACCAGCATATTAGGAATATTGTAGCCATTTGTTTTCAATTATAAAGACTTATTATGTACACTGTAATGTTTTTATTATCAATTAAGAAAATTTTAACTTTCATCAATCAACTTTCTATTTAGACAAATTAAATATATAAACAAATAAATTTATTATGCACAGATAATTTATAATTGTTGAAATTATGCATTTTTCATGAGATTATCAAATAAAAATTCAAGTTGGGATTTTTAAAAAATTTCTTACTTTCAATTACCGACGGAATATAGGTCTTCACAAAAATGCATACAATTAGTGACGGAATACCATAAGTCGTCGGTAATTGTTTGTATTATTTACCGACTTAATGACACATAATTTTTGTCGTTAAATTTACCTACAACAATATTAACGACACCATTATTTGTCGTTTTGTTTTGTCAGTAATAATTATTACCAAAGAAATTTTGCCATTTACTGGTGGTTTTTTTTGCTGTAGTGATGAAAGATGCATTATTTCTCAATTCGCATTGGGAGGTCACTTTGCCCAATGCCTCACATATTAAGAATGCACTGCTGTTGCTAAGGTAAGCACTTTACATGAACAAAACCTGTTAATGGATTTCATTCGAATTTTTAATTTGTTTTGATTATGGTAAATTGCTTGTGAGACTAGGATAGAACAGTTTTATTGCGAGTTAAAAAGAAAAAGAGATATTCTAGATGCATAGAGCTTGCGAATTACTATTTTTGATTAAGAACTAATTATATTTGCGTTTAATATACTTGATGACCTAAAATTTGTACTATTCCATGTTCGATAAACTAGAATGTGTTGTACAAATTTGGAGTTGATTTCTTTAAAATTAATTGTGACCTGAATTATAGTGATAGGTTGGTTTAACATTACCTAAATTTCATCATAGTAGAAATTAAATCCGCTACAACACAATAACCATAAATTATACATTTGAAAGAGTTTTTATTGTTTAACGTGATGAAATAGTCCAGCCAAAATAAAAAATGTTACCTAAGATTTTTTTTTGGGTCAATCCAATCAAAATAAGATGTACATTAAAAAGTTACCTTTCAATTCCACGCAGATTTTGAACTGAAAGGCTTAACTCGCTGCCGTGGTTTTAATTTAAGTTTCCTCCACTTCCAGGTCGTTTAGCTTCATGTTTTTCAAGCTTCCGCTTTTTCATTGTTGTCCTCCAATGCTGTTTAGCTATTTGCGACGCACCATGTTTTAAATACGACAACATACAAAGTTTTAATGCGAATCATCTAAAACCAAATAGGCAGGTATTTATGGAAAGAACCAATAAAATAAGGTTGGGTATTTTTTGTTATTAATGCAATATGGACATTTTCTGAGTACCTTAGTAGTCGATCAACTTGAACAGATAATTAACTTTGTCCTTATTTATGTTTATTTATATTGTTTTATTACACACGTCTTCTAATTTCCTATTCCGTTAATTATCATATTGTGAACATTAGCAAGTAACAACAGTATGGCACAATTAGAAATGTCACAATCATTAATGATGTTGTGAGTTGGATTTCCACTCATGTTTCCGGACTTCCGACGCAAGGGTCTCCAAAACCATAAATGTCTAATACATGGAACCACATAATTAAACGTCCAGCACCTGAAGTGCTTTATCATTTTGAGCTCGATAGAATTGTTTGAACTGTGCCCTTCCAGCCCTTTGATGGATCAATCTAGGTCTTACATAAAATAGTTGGTCACCCGTCGCATTCCAGGTAATACTTAGGTGGGTTTCTTTTATCCATGCTACTGGATATTTTAAGATAAAGTTATTATATAATTCACGACCTTCTGTAAGATCGAGGGAAAGATCACACGTCGCTTTCTCAAATGAGGAATGTGGTCTTCTCGTGTTCTTGTCTGATTTCACCATAAAGTTGGAAATGGCGTCCAATACGTACATGCCATTTCCAAAAATTTATAGCTACGTCAGGAGGTCGATTTATTAAATAACTGCAAAAACCAGTTTCGTATGAAATATTTTCTTTCTTTCTCTCGACATTTGGACTTGATGAGCATTCATGGGTTAAACTTGATACATATTGAAAGCGCTTCTATATATTAGAACTTCAACACTCACCCAATGCTTTAGTTATGTATTCTGAATTGAACGTGAAAGGAACGTAAATGAAGAAATGTAGAAATTACCTGATTTCGATTTCATAACTTTAAACGAATTTTTTGAGCTCAAAACGAGCACGAATCCACGAATGCCTTCACAGGATCTACTCACCGGGACACGGTCAACGTCTTTCTACAATTTTCTCAAAATATAAACCTCTAAATGAGTCAGAATAACTTTACCTTCACGAATGATATGAGCAACTGCAGGAGACCTTAACATCTTTATATAGTATCCATATCAGGCTTCTCCATCATAGGTTTGATATGGGTCCGATCCACATTGATTAGGATCCATTTTCCTCCTGGACTTCGTCCTAATGACTTAGATCATTTATTAGACCATTTTATTATCTTTATCTGGATCAAATTACGTAACTTAACCGATAAGTTATTGAAAACTAATAAAATGCAATTAATTGTTATCCAATCCTATGGAAAATGTCAAAAAATCTACCATTCTCTTCCTTGGACAATAATTAATTACGGTATTGACTCAAGTTTAAAACAGTTTAAAAACTTAGTTAAACTACGCTACTGTATTAGTCGACTAGGTTTAAAATCAAAACATTTGATCCAAAGATAACAAAAGTCTATTATTTCGTCCCGTAAGGCTTTCAATACAGAAAAATATCAAATGCATGTGTCATATTTGACATAGATCTAATACAATCACGTATATATAATACCTCACTAACATAAATGGGAAAAATTGAATGTAACAAACTAAAAAAATACTTGTATGGTCTAAACTATATTATCTTTATTTGTAGGTCTCGATTTCTCTAAATGTTATGCTAAACTGCATTAGAGAAATTCTATTTTCTCTCGCCGAATGCTAAACAACATTACATAACACTTTTATGTTCTCTAACCTAATGCAAAACTGCATTAGAGAACCTTTATGAGATTAAGACTTATATTCCTCTATGTCATGACAAATTTTATGGATATCCATACCAAACTGTATGTGTCTAAATGATATCCTAAGGTCAATATATATATATATATATATATATATATGCTTAATGACCTTTAAAATGCTTAAGATTGACACAAATCTTAGAATTTCATATGTATTATGACAATATACGATAACATGTATTACTGATGATCATCTTTGTTGATCAACCACCACATTGTCATAATATATCAAAACAAATGAACTTTTAAGGAGTAAACATAACGATCTCTAGCTGACAATGTCTAAGGATTTCAACACAGTCATATTGTATACTTGTCTCTCAAACACAAGTAGGCGAAGTCCTGTAGTTAAAGGATCAGCTAACATTTCCTTAGTCCTTAAATTTTCCACCTTAATGCCACCTTTTCTGTATCAACTTCTTCATAGTCAAATATTTGACCTCCAAATGCTAAGACCATGTGATATTCTTTGTTATTATTAAACAACATAGCAACAAAATTATCACAGTACAACCAAATGGGTTTAGTCACTGAAACAACTACAAACAACTCAGAAATCAAGTTTCTGAGCCAAACCACCTATGAAGCAGCCCTATGGCATGCACTCTGCATGCATGGTAGAGGAAGTCATTCGTGTCTACTTCACACTTTTTCACGACATTGTACCATCTGTAAACATAACTATAGTATCCATCCTGCTATCATCTGAAGGGTCAAAGGGCTCACCATCATTATAGACATCGTATTATAGAAACTTAGTTGTTTATGATTCCATTATTTTGGTCATTCCTTCTCTACAATAAAATTTGTAGCCTTTAAAGTAGTCGGAATATCTAATAAATAGTAATGACTACAATAAGCATGCAATTTGTCTTTATAAGGATGATACTACCTTAGTAGGGCAACCTCATACACAAATGTGTATAAGGTTGAGTTTCCACACTTATAAATAATTAGGTAGATTAGTCATGTTCTGCATTGAATTCTTCATGTCCTTTAGGATGCGATTATGCTTTTCGATAACATACCATTTTGCTTAGGACTACTCGATACACTATTTCAACCGATTCCATATATCTGGCAAACGAACTTTTTCATGTCTTGAAACACTATGCTTACCATGATACTCTCCTCCACGGTCAAATCTGACTATCTTGATGGCTTTTCCTAATTAGTTCTCAATCTTCAGTCTTAAAGATCTTGAACTCATAAAGAACTTCATACTTTTCCTTAAACAAGAACAAATAAACTGTAACAAGAATTATTATCAACAAATATCATAATAAATTTAGAATTGCACAATGCAATTGCATAAGTTCTACTTATATCTGTATATATCATACTTAACAATTCAAAACACGAGTTGACTCTTTTTCTTATTTTTAATCAACTTACCCCTGTAATAGTCAGCAAGTGTTTCTAGATCATCATAATCTAAAATTGAGAGAATGCTTTCCTTAACCAATCTCTCAACCCTAGCTTTGGAAATGTGGCTTAATCTTTATGCCACGATATGTATGACTTATTCTTTATCAAGGCTTTCTTTTATAACTTGTTCAACAAGATAAGAAGAAATATATATCTAATTCGGGTAAGACACATTCTATACCAACCATATGATAAGAAACTTGTACCATTATGTTTTGCATTAAACAACAACTGCACAATAGAAGCATTAATTTCAAAATGTTAACTTTCCTTATCCAAAATTGATATAAAGATCACATATAAAATCCCCTGTATTGTGGAAACACCATGATCAGATGCTCCACTATCTACTTACTAAGAAGTTAATGTGACTATCACAAAATTATATTCATAAATTGATAAGCTAAGGAATTAGTTGATGGTTTCTGTCTTTCATTCTAGGTGTTATATTATTGGCTTATTTATGTCCGTAGGACCTTTACCAGCATAGGATTGACCAGCATCAGCATATAGAGAAGATGTAGTCCTTTTACCTTTGATCTTAGTGGGTTATATCTTTGCCTTCCCTTTAGTTGCTTAGAGGGTTGTAGGAGTGGTAATCTTAAGTTTCTTCTACTCAGCAACACAATGGGCAATCAAAGCATTGAAGTCTCATTCCTCATCCATTGAGTAATATGTCACCACCAGATTACTAAACTCTAAAAGGAGTGTACTCAGAGTATAGTGAACTATGAAGACATTAGGAAGAGGAATATTCAACATCTTTAGTGTACTGTGAAGACGGATCATTCTTGATATATACTCCATCGCTTCCCTTTCTCCTGTATACCTTATAGAAAATAATTCTTTCATCATGGCACTTGCTTTAACATTAGGTGAGATTGTGCACCTTTGGGAGACATTACTAAGAAACTCCTTCGCTATGTATGTGTGTAGAAGTCCACTAAACAGATAGTCAGGTATGGATCGGCTGCATAAGTTGCTTTATGAGCTCTCGAGCTCATGGATATAGGTCGAGATGGCCTGTCCGTACGTATGTCTATGTCAATTTCTGCCATCTCCATTGCATTCAATGCATCCTCTATCCACTTCTTTATATTGGAATCGATTAGAATTTCAATGGTGACACTGATATTGTTGATCGAAAAGGTGACTGCAAAATAATAATGCAAAGATCAACATAAATATAGGATCATAGCGATACTTAGAGACATTAAATAGTATATATATCTAGAATCTAGTCACATATATTATGAAACATCTATGGTTTGAATACATAATTTATGCAACAAGACCTCTACATAAAAACGATCAAAGTATACATCATCAACTCTCATGATACTACAACCTGTAGGAGAATAGATCATTTAAGTAATGAGTTTCCTCCATCTAATCTCTTTTTACACATCCCAAAATCCCATATAAGGCCAACACCTATAGGTAGAATAACCAAACATGAAATCGGAGACATCCCCCAACATGCAAGTAGATCAATTTAAAATACTGACTCGAAAGGTCACTGTAGTGACTGCAATCTCATCAGCACCCAAAAGGTCCACAAACACAAGGGATACATCTTTATATTATTCTCACATTCTTTATGGGCATATGTTATGTGACAATGTAACATCAATAAATACAAAACCTGAATGCATAGCTCATTGTCAGACACCAGTGCTGAAGACGTTCTCTGAAAACTTTATTTGAGACTTTCGTAGTGAAAAATCTCATTAGAGTGACTATCGTGCATTATTAAGCACTGAATCGATCACCCGAGGCATGAGAACCTCATGTATCTCTCTTATGGCAAGTTTGTTACATAAAAATTCACTCAAAAATGACTTTATAATGTCTTAATTCCTTTTTTGGAGTGAAATTACTAATGTAATTAATCTAGAAAAATAGAAAAACTAAATTTATTGATTTCTTAGACCACAAAACTAACCTAAAACACCCCAGGATACCTTTACAAGAATTCTAAAATATTTGATTTTTTTGTACTGTAGCATTGATGTCAGCGTTCATTGTAGTATTGATGTCAATATGCTCACCCACACGTCAACTGCGATACATGCGTCGACACATGGCTCACCCCCGTCGACATATGTGTCGATCGCTAATAGGGCCAAACAAACCACCCCCTCAGTAGTTACTATGCTTGTATGACACATGCATCGTCACACGCGTCTCCCATCGGCTAAGCACATGTGGCGCGCACGCTAGCCGATTCTACCTTCCTAATGCACTGTGCACACGTCGAGTGCGTGTCTCTATCAACTATCGATGTTCGGGGTGATTTTAGTAAGTTTTGGCCCAATTTTTCATCCTTTAAGGCTCATTTTGACCTATTTTTTAAGGCTAAACACATGTATATTACTTTCATGCAATAATAAGCAAGGAAGAAACCAAAAATTGGAAGTTAACTCTTCGATAACCTTACGGGGAAAAACTAAAAAATCTTCATTTTTAATTGCCTGATCATGTCATCGCTTTGATATCACGTGTAATACGTAATGAGACCTTAGTTAGGTATCCCAGATCGAACGTGAAAGAGAAATAAATGAAGAAATGCAAAAAATACCTGATTTCAGTTCCATAATTTCAAACGAGCTTTTTGAAGTCAAAATAAGCTCGAATCCACCACCGTCTTTGTGGGATCTACTCACAGGGACGCGATCAATGTGTTTCTACAATTTCTCTAAATGTAAACCTCTGAATGAGTCAGAGTAACTTTACATTCATGAATGACATGAGCAACTATAAGAGACCTTAACCTCTTTATATAGCATACATATTGAGCTTTCCCATAACAGGCCTAATATGGGTCTGGTCTATACTAATCGAGACTCATTTTCCTCATGGACTTTGGCATAGTTACTTAGAAAATTTATAGTGTCACTTTGTTATCTTTATCTGGATCCAATTACATAACTCAATCGATAAGTTATTGAAAACTAATGAAATGCAATTAATCGTTGTCCAACCCTATGGAAAATGTAAAAAATATCCAACAAGTCTCACTCAAAGCTATTAATAAGTTGTTTTACATAAAGGAAAGTTGAGTGTTTGAACAACCAAATTTATGGAGTTGAAAAAATTGATGTTTAAATGTTGGGTGTTCTTAACGAATGCCCTGATATCATTTTATTAAAAGTTCTTTGAAAATAGAGTTACACTAAGAATAATGAATTTCATTTTTTCATCAATATTGTGTAAGGTATGTGAGCCTTGGTGCACACTCTAGCATTGTATAAGATAAGGTTGAATAATATATACAATTGAAAGGATTTAAGCAAATCGATAGTTTGTTAATAACTAAAAGAATTTATAGCTAGGATTTGATGAAATTTAGTATGTGTTAGTAGCTCATCTCAAGTTTATGATAGTGTGAAATTGTGAGCTTATCTCAAATCGATCATAATAAGAACATGCTTAATGAAGAAAGCTTTGATAGTAACCAAGTCTCAACAAAATAAATGACAATCTAAATCCACTTAGCACCAACATAAGAGATCGAATTTGCAGTAAAAAAGATGGGACCAAGATTGTCATAATAGAGACTAGATTTGATGTGAGATAATCTAATTTCAGTTACAAGGGAGGTGATCTAATAAAGTTCAATAGCAGTGAAAAAATACTCATGTTTTCACTATTAACATTTGACCTAGCAACAATGACTTGTTTCTTATCACTTTTGGAAATGATATTAGGGTCAAAAAAATAAAATAGTAACTATATGTGGAATGACACTCATTAGGTAAACCATTCTAGTCAGCATCACAGTAGGCCTACAGTATTATAATTGCACAGAATATGTTTAATCACAGTCCAGACAATGTAAAAACTAAGAGACATTATTTATCATGAATTAGATATCAAGACAAGTAAAAAAAAGGTAATTAGGAAATGAAAAATCATAGTTTTTAAAAAGAGATAGAATATGGGTAATAAGTGTTTTGGTAGGTTTGAATTGGCTAGGGTATGTTCAAAGAAGATCTTTAGTATATTGTGTGCTTATAGAAGAAACCTACAGGCAAATTTTTATGGTTTCGATGCTAAGGAAATAAAGAATGATACCTAAATCTTTTATGGAGAAGGCTAAGTCAAGATTATGGACAAGTGAGGTAATAAAGGAGTGTAAAGAACCAGTGACTGAGACATCATCCATACAAACTAAAATGAAGGTTATATGAGAAAAGGTTTTATAAATAAAAGGAGAGATGTCAAATTTAGAGAAAGTTAAAGTAAGGTCAAGAGTTTTTTTTACTTAAGTGATGAAACCAAGCCTAACTTACTTGCTTGAGGTCGTAAGGTGATTTCTGAAGGTGACAAACATAATAAGGATGGTAGAGGTCTGTAGAACTAAGGGTTAAGATATAAAAACTGATTCTTGGAGATGACCATAAAGTAAGGTATTATTGACATCAAGTTGAAGAATGAACCAGTTTTTAGAGAGGGTAAGAGTAAGAATAATTATAATGTGAATAATGGTGAGTTTGACAATAGAACTAAAAGTGTTTATAAGATCAAATCCTAGAGTTTGATGATACCCTTTAGTAATAAAACTAGCTTTGTCATGCTCAAAAGAACCATTAGGATTTTGTTTCATGTGAAACCCATTAATTTACTATAATGTTGATATTAGATTGAAGGGGAACAAGTTTGTCTTGACATTAGTGTGAAAAATAGTTATATTAAGTGAAATATTTAGGATTAGAAATATGAGAGTTGTGGGTGATGGTAGAATAAGCGATATAATAAAAAAAGGTTTAACAAATATTTGTGTGATCATATGTACGTATGATCATATGATGGAGAGTTAGAGGTAAGTAAGTAGGTCGAGTCAAAGTATTTGATGAAGAAACCAAGGGAGTAGGTAAGGAAACTGGTTGAAACAACAAAGTAATGGTATGGCGGAGGAAGAAGAGGAAGAGGTATCAATAAGAGAGGGTTTGGCCTATAAAAAGTTTTTTTTCAAGAAAATGAATATGGTGAGAGATGTAAAGTTTAGAACTTATAAGATAAAGTATCAAGGGGAAAAATAATCAAGAAAGATACATAAAGTGGATTGTTATTGTAATTTTGTTAGGACAAGTAAAGTCTAGAAAGGGAAAGCAAATAAAATAAAAAATACGAAGATGAGATAAAGTAGGTTTAGCATAAAAAAAAGTAGTTCAAATGGAGAGTTATTGTTAAGTCATTAAATTGCACTTATTTTAGACGTAATTATTGTTAAGGTGTGGAAATTATTATTTGAAATTAATGGAATTGTCTTATAATTGTTTACAGATGGTTTTCAACACCTTAGAGGCAAAATGGAATCAAAAAGATGCAAAAGAAGGAAGAAAATCTGAAATTTCCAATTTGACAGCAATTTTGTGACTAAACATAGGCACACCTAAGGATGGAATAAATCTGCAGATCACTTTTCAAAAATCAAAAATCGAGATTCTCACAATCTTGAAGATTATATTGCCATCTTTCAAGGAGATTGACTACCTAAAAGTGGGGGATACAGTATCGGAAGAGAATCAAGGGAAGATAACGAAAAACAAGCATAAAAGGAGAGAGGATGGGGGATTCACGCAAGTTGTAGCTTAGGTTTAGAATAGGATATTCATTTATGCACTTTTCTAGTTTTCTTGTTTTTACGTTTCTGCATATTTCAATTAAGATTTTCGTTTCTTTCATTAAAGAACTAGGGATGGAGACTTATTACCTTGTTATTTCCTTTGTTTTCAATTCAATTA
>JANVCQ010000005.1:42344464-42356459 GCA_025531925.1 Erythroxylum plowmanianum | reverse complement strand
TAGTTGTTACTTATAATAGCAATGTTCAAGATTAACGTTTAATAATATAGAATTAAAGTAGCTTTTTTCCTTTTCTTTTTTTTACTCAAGAATTAATATAGTAAATACTAGTGAATTTATTATTATTAATATTCTCTTAAATTACATCTAAATATAATTTAGGTTCTTTTGGTGTTTCAGGTTCAGGTTTAAACCTAAAACCGCAAGTTAGAAACTTAAATATAATTTTTCAGGTTCGGTTAATCTTATTTATAGGTTCGGTTCATATAATTCAGATCCAGTTCACAGGTTCGTGAATTTTCGAACCGAACCTAAATTCAGGTTCGATTAATCTTATTTATAGGTTCGGTTCATATAATTCAGGTCCAGTTCACAAGTTCGTGGATTTTTTTGAACACCCCTAATAGTTTTATATTATCAGGACTATCAGAATCAATTTGAAACATAAAAAATATATCAGTTAAAAGACAAAGTTGTCGAAATGCAACTCATAGAAATTATAGAGCCAATGAAGACTGTTGAGTATAGTGTGAGCATATGAAGATAGAAAGAAAAAGTGAGACCAACATATTTTATTTCTCTCGTAGCTCTAAGCCAACCGGAAAACCATGCTACCGTCAATTTAAGGAAGATTACAACGAAACAAACGAATAATAAGATACATAAGACCACATGAATAATTCGATCCATATCTAGAAAACTATATGATTCACAAAACCACAAGTTGATTAATTCCCTAGTGAATTTTGCCCTCGAGTTGATAAAAATTGGATTTCAAAGTTGTATACACAGCTTGCCACCCGGCCTGTGTAGGGTGGTAGAAGTCCCAGAAGAAAGCAAATTCAGGGTTCTGACAGACTCTGTACAGTTTCGTTCCATTGGCATCTACACTCCCACATGAAGACTCCGTGCTTACCCCAATACAACACGGCCGTAATGGAGTCGTAAACTTTGAAATTTCTGCATAAGAACAGAGAGAGAGAGAGACAGCTTACACACAGCCAGGGATATCACGCATCTACTAACTCTAGTTTTAGGTAGCAAACTCTAATTTGTTGTCACCGTATCTTGAATCCTAACGAAATCAAAAGCTGTAAGTAGATATGTTTAGTCACCTGGATGATCGCCTTTGTTCTTCAAAACGCTTAGGAACGCAGAATAAAGATCGAGAATGACAATAGTAGTAGTATTGGAGTCAGCCTTCAAGTTGGAGACTGCTTGCTGGAGGAAGCTGTTGTGCACTTCCACAAGTAAATTGTCCGTATCATTGCATTGCTGAAATGATGATTCAATGGTGCTTCTGGGAAGACAACCCAATGGTTGTAAGCTAGTCACAGCTATTCTCTTTACTCCCAGGTCACTTATGCGTTTCAAGTTCAAGGAAATTTGGTTTATCACTTGTGAAATAAATTCTTCCAGAGCCTGCATTATCATCATAATTTTCAGCTTGTAGGCATTGGAAATTCTGTCTAGTAAAACACATAGAAAGATAATACATATTTGGAATCACTCACTACATATTTGTTCTTGAGTTCCATAGATAATGTGAAGATATTTGATTTATCAAAATGGAACAAAGTTCTGTAAAGCAAAAGATCGCTAACAAGCTCATGATGTGTTGGCGTTACCTAATTGAAGTATTTGTCACGATCTGCCAGATGGTTACCTATTCAAGGATAAGACAAACAGACCATGTGGCTTTACAGAAGATGTAGAAATGAAGCTTATTATAGTTATAAACCGAAACAAACACGACGTAAGCGATGAGTACTGAAATCCCAAAAAGGCACTAATTTGAGAAAATATCCCAGCAGAAACACCCAACACAAATGACGCTTTATGCGAATTAAGGAAAAACAGGAGAACAACGAATGGTGGAAGATGATATGGCACTCAGCCCCAACCCCAGATCACAAAATACAGGGAGTAGTCAATGGATTCAACGGCAGGGAATTCGACAAATGATATTACATGTACAGTCTGCGATGGATAAGTAGACAAATACGAGCGCTGGATTCAGTATCAGTCAAACATGGTACTTGTGACAAAAGTTGTGAATGATAATAACAGCAATCAACTCAACTCACAAACTGAACCCAAGCCTTAACACATAAAACCCACAATTTATATTTATGTCGCCAAATTAATCAGTTTCATTGATAACTTATCTTTATGGTGTTTTCAAGACTTGGAATTACGTATTCTTCGTGAACAATTTGGGAATTAAAGTTTAACAAATTGAAGTTTTCATTTAATGAGTGCCATCCAGTAATTACAATTAAATGAAATATTTTAAGCTCATAACAAATTGGTTAAATTAATTTCCTCACCATGATTCATTTTCACCCCAAAAAGAATGAACCGAATGGAATGCAAAAAAAAAAAAAAATGGGTGGCAGACAGCTAAAAAAGACGTATGATGTGAATTCAACTTACTTGGATAGAGCTATTTCGGGCAACGAAAGCAGCATAGTCATTGCCAACGACTGAGACGAGGGCCGCAGAGTCCTTTAGGTCCATAGGACTAAAGATTTTGAGCTTTATCATTTCTTCAAAGAAATCAATCTGGGTGGTCATGTTAGGGTATGGAGCAGGCGTATCAAACACACCTGTGCCTCCAAATGCGAAGTTTACTCCATACTTTAATAGCTTTACACCCAGTTTTCTCCACCTATATGCAATGGGAGACCTTGTTCCGATAAACCTAGCTGCAAAACCACTATGAGATAGATGGTAATCACTTTTACTTTTAGAAGAGGAATTAATGTCTGTCAGCCACCCAGTTGTTTTGGTATTCTTTTTAAGTAAATCGTGATTAGGCATCTTGGAAGTTGTTCATAGAACAAAGAATTTAAAAGCATAAACGAATAGTGAAACTATAAACTGCAGAAGTCTCTGCAGTAAAGTGAACTCACAACAGTTCATGATCGTGGGTCTATAAACATTAGACAGGTAATGGTGGTGGTAGGGTAATTACGTAAAGTAGTATAGCTTGTGGGAAATGGAATATCTTCCCAACTCGGGTGATGGAAACACAGAAACTAATGGTCAAGTAACATTTGAATATAAAGAGAGATTTATTATAAAGAAAAAGGTTGAACCAGTAATGCAGATTTTCTTTCCTTCTTTTTCTCAGGTAAAGGACAGTGTTTCTCTCAGAAGTAATTATCACATTAGGAAAAGTGATAAGTCTGGACTGAAGTGGAATCCGTAATCAGCATACTACACAGACAGGCACTTGCTTTGCGAGCATCTTATTTTGGTCACCATAAAACCAAATGCAAAGCAAAGTCCACTAGGTATGCAGGCTTTACTATTATTATTATTATGACAGAGTAAAGGAAAAAAAAGCATCTCATTAGACGGTGAAAGTGGACACACGTACCGAGAAAATCAGTCAAGACACGACCGTCGGAGTAACGGCCCGCAGGTTTGCCGGGAAACGTGATTCCATAGGGTATATTCCAGGAATTTCCTAAGGATTTTCTGTTGTTGCCTGTGTCAGCATACGAGTCTCCGAAAACAAAGAGCTTGCTTGGTTTGTGGTTGAACAAATGTCTACGTGCGTGGTGGTGGTGCCTGCGGTGATGTTGAGATGATGATGATGATCCATCAACTCCAATATTCCCTGTAAGATGCCAAGCGTGTACGACTAACCGGATCACTTTAAATGAAGACTGTGTGCTTACAAGTACTTTGCTTGCTTTATATAGCTAAAGATACGAATAAATGCAGCAAACGAAAATCTTGAAACTACCTGAGAGAAGGAAAAGGATAGAGTAGCAGAAGAAGGTGAAAACCAGCTTTTGTCTGGTGTCCATATATGTAACTGGCAAGACGAGATCTCAAATTTCCGAAACCAAGAACAAGAAGCTTTCAAAGTGGTGGTGGTGGTGATGGAGTGATAGTAGAAGGTTACAAAAAAGGTTAGTTAGATCATAAATGAGTTTGTTTGGTCCTTATATAGCGGTGGTGGTTTGGATGCTATATATTTGCTAGCGGAGAGAATGTTTCTGAAGTAGGTGTCAGTGTCAGTATTGTGTTAGCGATCATTGAATCACAAATTCCTTTATTTAACTTACGATTTAGTTATATGCCGACGCTTAAATTTATGCAAATTTAATTTTTTAAATTAGGTTGGCTTTATTCTAATAACACAAAGTGTTAATAACTCCTACGATAGTCCCCTAGAGCATAGGATCATATAGTCTTATAAGGTCTAACAATCTTACTGTTTTCTCAAAGAGGATATTTAGATTTGGAAAGGGCTTAGTGTCACAAATTTTTAATATCTTAATTTGATAAAATTGAATGAAAATTTAATACCTTGGAAATTTATCAAAAGCTTAATATCACTTTAATTTTTATATGACCAAATGTTAAAAAATGCTCAAACAAAAAATTACCAAGTATTTTGATCGAAACAAATAAATACTGGAGAAGGTAAACTAGAATTTTGGCTTATTTTCAAATATATATGGTCAAATGTGCGAACATACGTTGCTTTAAGGAACTATATATTTTTATTCTAACTTAATATTAAATGAGGAATGCATGTGGTGGAAGTTAATTCTCTGAATGCATTGATTGTTTTTTAGTGCGTATTGTCTTTTAAGAATTTAGTTCCAGTTGAAACACAAATTATCCCGTTAAATGTGAACACAAGAACTTATATATATACATGATGTTTACATTGGTGATTCCTAAGAACAAATTGATGTACATTAAAAGGACAAAAGAATTGCAATTTGATCATAAATTAGCCTTCTTCCTAGGTGCATAGTTAAAATTTGACGGAACCACTTCCATTTTTTTGAAAAAAATAAGTCGTATGATACTTTTACCTGATATGTATAACCAAAAAAAAAAAAAGATATCAAAATAGTCTTTCATTTACTTCTTCTTTATTATTAAATTAAATATATTTACTAGTTAGAGATAAAGTTGAGTATTTTTGGACATTCCCGGACTCTACGTGCTATCGAAATTTTTACTAGGTATTGTTGTTGATGTGGAATTATATTAAGCAAAATGTTTCATTAGCAGCTACTCTATATACCTTTTTTGTCCACTAATTTAATTTTGTCAATTTAAATACTACAATTAGGGACAAAGAATGACAAAATACAGATATGAAATCTGTTCTATATAATGTTTGGGTCATTAATATCACTTGATTACCAACGCTCGTTGTGAACTGATGTAGACTATATGCCATTATGTTATATATTTAAAAGATTTGCAAATTGCATATGGTCAGATTTAAGGACAAAGGCACAAAAAGATATCATAGCTTCCTTGATTCTTGGAAGCACTTCATGTATGTGAACTGTCTCTTTGTTTTACAAGGAAACAAGTTAAGCTTGATCATCCATTAAAAAAAAAAGATTGGTTTTAAGAATTTGTTGGTTATTAATTACTAGCCAAACCTATGTGAGAACCACCTTTGTAAATTTCCTGAAGAAAAGTTCAAGTCAGTTAGTAGGAATTGTCGCGTATACTCAGAAGCAGGACTGTTTTAAATTGGAAAATAAGCTATCAACTCTCAATGGTAGACAAGTAGGACCTGACTTCTTTTTGGGTTAAGAAGAAGACCGCCATTCTTGTCGCCTATACTCAGAACAAGTCATTAATTGTGGAGTTTCAACAACAGCAGGACTGTTTTAAATTGGTAAAAAAGCTATCAACTCTCAATGGTAAACAAGTAGGACCTGACTTCTTTTTGGGTTAAGAAGAAGACCGCCATTTGCCAACATCTTTTATGCAGGATGTCATGGAATGTCCTCATTTGCTCCTTACTATATTTAGTGTTAGGATTTAGTCAAGCACGTTTAGGGCTTAGGTGTTAGGATGGTGTTAATAGGAACATAAATGAGATTGAAACCAACGACTTTAGAAAAGTTTGACACTAATTAATTAGGTATGCCTTTGCAACACTTGCAACCCATATCAATGATCAAGTTCTTGGAAGAATTTTCTTATCCTTGTCAAATAGTTGCTTCTTGTGCCCGTTCGGAACAAAGCAAGAGTTTGTAATGGCTTCTTATTTTTTTAATTACTAGGTATTAGCAATGTTTTAAAAATTGGACTAGATATTGAATCGGTTGAAAGAAAGATTTAAGGTTTAGAGGTTCAACCGGTAGTGAATCGCTATAAAATCGGTATATAATAAATAAGAAATAAAACTTATAAGAATAGGTAAAAATAAAGTATTTTATTGAAATAAAAATACACCAATGTCTATTATATGTATCATGTTAATTCCCAACTAGATTTATATGTATCCACAACTAACTGACATTCCCTTTTTAAATTTTGAAGTAAAGGCACACGCAACTCATAACAAGATCGTACCTTAAATCTTGAATATATTGTTGTTGTAGCATCAATTACTTCTTAAAAATACGGTGAATTTAAAGCATTTAAAGGAATACATGAATAATAGAATCATTTAGTCCATGCTTTTTTATATAGTAAAACAACATCCTTATCAATCATAAAACTTTTTAGACTAGGTTGAGAAACAGGAATAGTTCTTAGAGAAAAATAAAAATCTATGTTAATAATAGCTTTCCTTTATCTAATACTTGTAGTATTTCATCATCTTCAAAATATATATCATGAGCCTCTTTATTTTCCTTCTTTTTTTTACTTGTTGCTGCAAATATTTTTCAATCATATTACGTACATCAAGTGGTAATTTTTTGCAAGAAGCAATATTATCCTTAATAACAATAAGATGTTCTTTTATTCTAAAAATTCCTCCCTCTTTAAATATTATACTGCAAAATATATAGCTATATTGGATATTCCTATCAAATGCTTAAGAAGAAGAAAAATAATTCTATGCTAGATCTGACTTACCACGAGTAGAGAATAATTCCACATTTTTCATTATGATTTAACTTAAAGAGTATTAAAAAATGAGTGTATCTTGCGATATTGTCGCTGGAGTCTTCTTCCTCCAAGAGTTTACAACATAGTAAATAACTTGCGCAAGATAGTTGACTTACCTTTCAATTGGTTTTTGGTGTGGCACTCATATAGGTATTTAGATTGTATTAGGATTAAAAGAGGAAGCAAGAGGAAACGGCAGAGAATAGATTTTATTGTATTTTTTATTTTTAAAATAAATTTATTTATGCGTAGGAGAATCGAACCGAATTGGATTAGACCGTCCGGTCTGACCAAAAAAGATTAAACTGGCCAATTTTTATGTAGAAAGGTTATTAGGTGAAACCGAACAAGATTACTGATCGGTTCGAACTTTTTTTGGTCGTCCGGTTCGGTTTTTAAAACCTTGGATATTAGACAAGACGTGCTTAACATATAAATAATTGTGATTTAGGATGTTGGATCGTATCATCTTACATTAGCTAGTCATACAATCTTAGCCATTAAAAATATTTTTTTCTATTAAGAATATTCACTCACCATCGTATATATATCTAATCTAAACAAATTCATTCTGGTTTTATAGTATCCCAGCCACCCTCAATATACTTTGTGACTCGTCTGTCAACTTGAACAGGGAGCCAATTTTGTTCCTCTGGTTTTCGCTTAAGACACATTTAGTTTCAGCCATCGATATCCAAACCATCAATCAGTTGGAACAACTGTCGTTGTCTGTTGTCGCTGCCAGTCACTTACGGCAATCTATACCGTTGTCCCACACCTGTTAATGGCAACAGATATAACCTCACCTTATTATCTCAATTCCTCCGATCACCCAGGATTGATTTTCGTTCCAAATCTTCTAAGAGGAGCAGAGAACTACAACACATGGCATAGGTCAATGAGAAATGTGTTGAATGCCAAAAGCAAGCTTGGATTTATGGATGGAACAATGCCAAAACCACCTGCGGGGCTTGCAAAAATCCACAGATTGGGATAAATGCAATTTTATGGTCTATTATTGGCTCATGAATTCGATGACCTTACAATTGCAGGATGGTGTTCTCAAACCTGACCGAAGCCACAAGAATTTGGCAGGAGCTTAGTGAAAGATACGTTTTAAGGCAACGCATCAAGGGCATGTGGTTGGAAAAGGGATTTAGACCTCATGCAATAGCGAGATACGTTAGTGAGAATCTATTTATACCGAAATCAAAGCAGTGATTCATGAATTAGCTACATATCAATTCATGGGCATAGTGTGGTCAGGATTGCAATTTGACGAAAGAATTGAATGCAGAGGGTGAAAAAGATAATTTCCTCTATTTTTCCTTGATGGGACTGGAAAAATAGTTGAGTGTTATCAGGTCGCAGAGTTTGAACATGGACCCTCTACCTTAGCAAGGTGTATTCTTTAGTGATTCAGGAAGAAAAATAATTCACTTTTGCTACTAGCAGAAGCCTCAACAATGAAGCAGTTACGATGATAGCAAGGTAAAGATCCACGGGTTTAAAGCCCAAAGGGGACGCAAACCTCGATGTGAACACTGCAAGCACATTAGACACAACTAAGAGCACTTTTTTGAAATCATTGGTTACCGACCAGATTGGGGAAATATGGAGAAAATCAAAGAACTGGTAATCTAAAACACATATAGCCAATGCTGCAACTGCTCCCAACAATGCACACCAAGGTGGAGCAATATATGAGAGGCTGCGACAAACTCACTAATCTAGGGGCTGTTCGAAAGAACTCTATCCAGGTCGATGACAGTGCTGCAAATGGAAAAGACAAACCCCAAATGCGTTGAATTTGGTTGGTAACGTAGTTTATAATAATGATGACAAATGGATTTTGGATAGTGGAGTGACGTACCTTTTTTTATCTAAAGAATCATTGTTGGTGTATAAAAAACCAGAGACAGAGAATAACACAATGAATATGCCGAATGGAAAAGGATCTAAGACTCAATTAAAGGGAGATGTGCCTGTTGAAACAATAGTAATGCTTAAAGATGCATTATTTATGCTTGAGTTTGGATGTAAAATGATTCTGTTAGTAAGATTACCATTGACTTTCAATTTTTAATAAGTTCTTTTACCTTCTTATTGTATTTTACAAGACCCTGTCATTAGGACAATGATTGGAACGAGCCTGCTACGAGATAGGATACTGGTTCAACGGAGTATAAATGCTCAAAATGGCTTCAATGATGGCCTCCTTAAATGTGACCTATTCAAGTAAGGTGGATGCAATACTATCACATTCTAGATTAGGACATCCTTCATTTCAAGTCCTTAGACATATTATTGCTTTATCTAGATTTTTTTTTCAATAATGGTCGTGATATTTATTTAAGAGTCAAACAAAGCAGAAAACTTTTTAATGTCACTTTTAGTAAGGGAATTTTTCCTTTCGACATGGTGTGTTGTGATATATGGGGTCCATATGGCATATGTCACATAGTGAGGCTTCCTATTTCTTAACCATTGTAGATGCCCAAACACAAATCCGAGGTTTATATCGCTTTCGTGTATTTCTATAAAATGGTATATACTCGATTTAAAAAGAAAATTAAGGTGCTGCACTATGATAATGCGCTAAAAGTTTGTGTGGGACTTTTGGATAGTTTTATGAAAGAACAAGTGATACTACACCAAAAATAATGTGTTTATATGCCATAACAAAATGGGTTAATCGAGAAAAAAAAAACATAAAATTTGGTAAATGTTGTGAGCCCTTTGATTTCAATCATATTTACCTATCAAAATTTGATGAGATTGTGTTAACTACATCATACTTGATCAATGTCACATCATCCTTTGTTCTCAATTTTCAAAGCCCTTACGAAATATTGTATATTTTGGCACCATCTATGATCATTTAAGGTCTTTTGGGTGTTATGTTATATCCACCCGAAAAATATAAAGGGGGATAAGTTTAATCCTAGATCGAGTCATTGTATTTTTATTAGATATCCTTTGGGTAAAAAATGTTATTGAGTGTATGATTTGGAATTTAAAACATTTACAGCGCCCAGAGATGATATAGTTCTCTTTTTTTAATTTCTTTTTCCAAAATTGAAAATCCTATAAAAGAAAATATCATGATCAATGACCCCATGCAATCTTACACGGTCCTTAAATGACCATGAAACTACTATACCAAGAAATCAAAATGCATTCGACGGACACGCTATCCGTAAGTCCGAGGCTCATGATGTTTTTGATACAAGTGAACTACAACCAGACCAACACCACATGAAGCACCACAAGCCAAAATCACCTGCGGGCCCACTGCATATGAGGAAATTAATCAAACCATGTAAGAAACACCAAAAAGAGACACCGTACCCCTACATTATTTGATGACTTTGTTAGAGAAGGCCTTATTATTCGACATTCCAATAGTTGCTTTAGTGGTGAGACTTGGCAAAATTCACTAAACAAGGTAATTTCTTACAATCATTTTAAATCCTCACATTATGCTTTGCTATTTCAAATAAAGTGTTGAAGAAGCCTAAATATTTATTTCAAGCAGTGATGGATCCAAATTGGTGTAGTGCCATAAGAGCAAAGATATAAGCTCTAGAAGCAAACGACATATGGGAGCTTGTACAATTACAGAAAGGCAAATTGAAAACTAGGTGAAAGTGAAATTTTAAAATCAAACTGAAAGCAGATGGAAGAGTAGAGAGGTACGTATAAAGTGCATTTTAAGGCATAGGAATATACTCAAATAGAAGGTATTCATTACTATGACACCTTTACACTGGTAGCAAAACTCATAATAATAAGGTGTTTGTTGACAATAGTTGCATGTAAATTTGGTTTATGCATCAACTAGATATAAATAATGCATTCTTATATTGGTGAGTTGTGTAAGCAAGTATGTGACTACCTCGAGGGTTGCTTGTGTCCATCAGATACTCGTGTACATAGGCTATTGAAATCATTGTACGATTTGAAACAAGTTTCACGCTAATGGTTTACAAAACTTTCTTCCACCATTCTTGATTTTGGGTTTTCGCTATCTTAGGGTAATTATTCTTTATTTTTTTGTAATAAGGACATTGTTATAAAGTGATTCTAGTCTATGTAGATGACCTGATAAGTGTGGGCAATAACAATGAAGATTGCTTAAGGGTTAAAAGCATGTTGGAAACTTGATTTCACCTAAAAAAACCTTGGAGCAATAAAGTACAGCCTCGGGTTGGAAATAGCGAGAGCTAAAGAAGGCATTTTTCTTAATCAAAGAAAATATGCTTTAAATCTTCTTGAAGATGTAGGGCTTCTTGGTTCAAAACATATATCGACACCAATAAACACAAAGCATGAATTGACTAATCCAACAGGTCTTTTTTATTTGGACCCAAGAAAATATAAAAGGCTAAAGGAAAGACTAATTTATTTGACTTTGCCTAGACCAAATATTACATGAATTGTCAATATCTTAATTTAATTTATGTAAAAGGTAAGAATTATTTGTAAATATGATTTTTATAGACATAATAGGATCTAGAAATTCACGAAACTCACAAATAAACAATCATGATCATAATTTTATTTTAATACAAAGACAAAGTTTCTAAATACTAACCTTTGTCCATAACTCAGTGACGTGGAGATGATTCTCAATAATTTCCTTACCTAATCTATCTCTTTCCTTGGACTTTATATCTCTTTTTTTTTCTGTGACGGTGTTTTGGGAGAAGACAAAAATTTATTATCAGACTGAGACAAAACCTTAATCCCCTTAATAAACTGATAACTATCAGTCTATTTTAAACTCTCCATCACAATGGTTTAAAAGCCCAAAGGCTGATTTATTAAATTATTAAATCCTTCGGCTACCTTTTAACACATGAGTCACTTAAAGGATTGATTTCTAGCGTAGTGTTTAGTTCATGTCTTCATGGGTGGAGACAGATGACAAGGACATAAAAATTCTGTGTCTGGTAGTGTTTGTTTGCTGTTTCCACTTATTTTTGTTCCGATTTCAGAGCACAGGGATAGAAATTTTTATTCATTCTAAGACTGTGGTACAAGATTTCTTGTCTCCGTCTTCGAAACAAAACACACAAGTAACTTCCAGAAATAT
>JANVCQ010000005.1:42311568-42334806 GCA_025531925.1 Erythroxylum plowmanianum | reverse complement strand
CATATCATAAACTCAGCATTTATAATAGATACAGTAATTATAGACTTTGCACTCCTTTATGAGATGGCTCTTTTCAAGAGCATATAAATGTAGCCAAAAGTATATTTTCTTGTATCTACACAGCCAATAAAGTTCAAATATAAGCATCTAACCACCTCAAGGTGATCAAACCTCTTAAAAGTTAGTATGTGTTTTCTAAATCCCTGCAAATATCTTAAAACTTCTTTGCAACTTTCCAGTGATCCGTATCAAGATTACTTTAATATTTCCCTAGCATCCCCAATGTAAAACTTATGTTTAGTCTCATATATGTTTGAGGTACATTAGACTCCTACATACATATGCATATGGAATTGATTCCATTTGCTTTGGTTCTGAGTCAAATTTTGCACATTGTATAAGGCTAAACTTGTCCCTTTTATAAATTGGGGATTAGTGATGGTGAACACTTATCTATCTAGAGCATCTCTAGCACTTTATTAATATATATTTTATGAGTCAAACCTAATAATCATGTGATCTATCACAAAATATTTCTAATCATATTATAATGTTGCTTCACTTGTATCTTTCATTTCAAAATGACTAGAGAGAAATTTCTTAGCCTCATTTAATAAACCAAGATCATTAGGTACAAGCAAGATATCATTAACATATAGAACCCAAAAAAAAACTTAATCCTGTTGACCTTTAGATATATACACCAATCAATAGTGTTTTCTTTAAATCCAAAGGAAAAAAATAATATCATTGAACTTAAAATACCTTTTTTTGGAAAGCTTGTTTAAGTTCTTATAGTGATTTTTTTTAGTTTACATAGCATGTGTTCGTTTATAGCCTTTATGAACCCTATTGGATAATCTATATGGACTTCTTCCTCTACATCCACATTCAGAAAGGTAGTTTTCATATCATAATAAGCCACCAAAGCCATAATAATTTTTTAGTGAATCCATTTTAAAGACTTATGAGAAAGTATTCTTATAATCAATGCCATCACTTTGAGTAAATCATTTAGCAATTATTTTAGCCTTATAACATTCCAAGTTAACAAAAGAATTTGGTCTTAAAGACCCACTTACAACTAATCCTCTTATAGCTTTCAAGCAATTCCATAATGTCCTATACATTATTCTATTCAATAGGTTTGAACTCATCTTTCATAGAATCTATCCATTTATCATATTTTCACTACTCATAACTTATGAAAAGGTCGTTGGATCATTTTTAATTCCTAAGTCATTTTTTGACTCGTGTAGATATATCATATAGCAATTAGAAATAGCTGGTCTTCTTTCTTTTGGAGATTTTCTTAATGTTATTTGTTGTGGTTCTTCTAGTGTAGGTTTATTCACTTCATGTTTAATTTCATTATGAACAGTGGGTTTATTAATTTTCTATATGATTATAGGGTAGTTTAATAATTTGTGTAACATTAACTTGAGTAGATGTGTAAGCCACAAGGACTTGCACAACCTTTGCTTACTCTCCCGTTATTTGAATATCCATTATACGTGGTGGTTCACTCCCTGTAGTCTCATCATGTTCAGTGAACCTAGCATTTCTAGTTTCCACAATTCTTGTAGTATGGTGAGGATAATGAAATATATATCATTTAGACTTCTTTGGATAAAGAATGAAATAGCCACTGATTGTTTTAACATTCAGTTTCTTTTAATATGGATTATAAAGCCTAATTTTTTTTAACAACTCCAACTAGCCTTAAACTAGGTTTTCTTCTAATACACAATTCAAAAGGAGTCTTGGAACTGCCTTACTAGGAACCTTATTTGACAAATACATGGAAATTTTAATATATATATATATATATCCACAAAGAATTTGGTAAAGATGAATCACACTTCATACTTCTAACCGTATATAACAAAGTTCTATTATGTCTTTTTTCCACACCATTTTGTTATGGTATGCTTGAAATTGTGTATTATGAAAAATATAATATCTTTCAAGGAATTAAGAAAAAAGGACCAAGACTTTGACCACTTTCATCATACTAACCATAATATTCACTACCTTTATCATACTTGACCTTTTTCACCTTTTTGTCTAATTGCTTTCAACCTCATTAATGTAAATGTCCATAGTATTAACTACCTGAGATTTATCATGTAGCAAATAGAGATTTCCATAACATGAATAGTTATCTATAATATTTTTTTTATTAAGAGTAGACACATCAAATGATCCACATACATTAGTGTGAATTATTTCAAGAAGCTGAGTGCTTTATGTAGCTCATTTCTTTAACGTGTATTTTTTGTTTATCTTTAATACAATCCAAACAAATATTAAGATCAATTAAGTCCAATTTAGGAAGTATTTCATTCTTTAGTAATCTTTGACGTTTTTCATTTGAAACGTGTCCCAAACACTTATGCCATAAGTAAATCAATCTATCATTAATCAAACTACATTTACTACTAATATTGGGATTCAATGTCAATAACCATTTTTGTGGTTATATCTGTACAAATTGAAATTACTAAGATCGAGACCAAATTTAAATAAGTAACTAGGTCTATCAATTTTGGATAAAGAAACTAAATTTGTAAATATACTAGGTACATAAATTTTCTTTACATAAGTTCAAATGATATCCAGTGTCTAGGATTAAGCAATAAGTCCCAACAACTTCCATTAAAACTCTCATTCCGTTGCTCATATAGACAAATCTTTCATTTTCTCTTGTGGTTTGGGGCACAAGGAATTGATAAGCTAATTTTATACTATATTTTACACCCCCAATTGCTTACATTTTGATTACTCTTTGAATGATGTTACCTTAGTAAACCACCTAAATTTGATTTATGTTCACTTTTTATAGGTGAAAGATAATTTTTGCTTAGAAACTCGAATAGTTCAATCTTTTTGCATGCATCTTCTTCGTTTCAGCTCTGATTGGGGAGATTAAAAATCTTAAACAAAGCTAGGAGGATGGAATACAATCATATGCAGAATTCAAAGCCCAGTTCTATCGTTTGACAAGTTGAAATCAACACAGAACTTGCAATTGACTACTAACTCCGATATCTACTGACTAAGTCATGAGGGATGGGCCATATCTTGAGTTGTACATATCCAACTAAGGTGATTCAAGAGCCCATAGAAAGAGGAAATCCAGACCTACGATTTTTATAAAGAGACCAGGTCAAAAAGAGATCGAGAATATACCCAGTAATTATGCCTAAGATTTGTCCAGAATCAATTTCCTAAATAGTCTAAGCTTCCTAATTGTTTTAGAATTCTTAAATTGTGGGGTGTGATGAGGAATAAATTGGGATGATTTTGGAATCGGTGGAGGAGGTTTTCTTAGGATTTTCTTTCAAGGGGAAAAAACACAGGGGGGGGGAGTTCCAGCCAACACAATAATCAATAGGAGGCTCTCACGTTGGAGATTGAAGGCTACACATTCGTTTTTCGCAAGAGAGTAATTTTAGGGTTTAGTTTATTGCTTTTATTTTATTTTGGATTCTAAATTTGATTGAATGAATTCTCTAGATTTGTTGAACATGTTTAGAGTTATTATTAATATTATGAACTAATTTTATTTATTAGGATTCTATACGGAAGCCTAATTGATTATATGTATGTGATTTATGGTGATTTGAATTGATTTACTTGCAAGCTTGGTTATTTATTTCATTATGTGCTTAATGCTTTTATTTTTTTGGCCAACAATTAATTAATTTGAAAGGATTAGGTGATTCTTGACGAAGATAATTTAGTCTTAGGTTTAATTGGATGAAATAACATGCATGTTGAGGATAGAAATATACCTGAATACGTATGCAATTGTGAGTGGATGCCTACTTTTAATGAGTCTCAATTTAGTAATTCATACAGACATATAGTGTTTTATTATATTGGGATATAGGTAATAGGTTGCAATAGCAAATATCACTTATGTTAGAGCATTCAGTTGACAATCATTAAACTTCATTAGTGCTAAACTGATAAAATGCACTAGGCCTGCTAAAGATTAATTTCAACCATTATAATCTGCATTGCATAATTGATTAGGTGGAACCATTAGAATCCTAGGCTTTTCTATTTGGTTTATTTCATATATTTATTATCAATTTCAAATTTTATAGCTAGGTACTTTTAGCTTAATTAATTTTCTAAATTCCTACTTTCGATTACGTAAATAGAGTCGTAACGTAGTAGTTTAATAGTTAGTGAATTTAATTAATTCCCTGTGGATATGATAATTGGATACTTCCGAATTATTACTTATGACCGTGTGCACATGCATTTATCGCCATGATTAGAATTACACAATTAGGAATCCTTGTAAGGTATTAGAAATATGAGTAGTACAACTAGAACCAATCCACCAAGTATTAAAAGGGACTTCATCAAGGTTTGTTTCAAAACATACTTAAGTATTAGGTTTATCTTTTTTCTCAAACCATACCTTATTTTTGGAACATTCCTTTTAGAAATAATTAACCTGCTTACATAAATGGCATATGCATTCATCATGTTCCTTCTTATGGATTTGAGAAGATTACTTATTAACTTTTAGGGGTCCCTTCACTTTCGTCTCTTACTTCTTTTGACCTTTCTTACCAACTTATTGATTCTTAACATAATTAATAAAGTGGCTTCCTTGATTTTTGAGTCTAGTCTCTTCCTAAACCAACCTATTATGCAACTCATGAACATTCCATTCTCCTTCATGGTATTATAGTTCATTTGGAAGGGATCATACTCAAATGGTAATGGGTTCAAGATGAATTGCATAAGGAAGCTTTCATCCATTTCGATTTCCAAGGAGTTTAAGTCTTGTTTTAATTTCTATTTCCAAGGAGTTAAGTCTTGTTGTAATGTTTGTCATCCCAATAACATGTTCATGCATAGTACATGATTTATCAAACTTCATGGTAGTCAATGTACGCATAAGAGTCCCAACAAGATACTTATTAGTATTTTGGTGCACTCTTCCATAAACTTAAGTAATTATTTAACACTTTCAATTTTAGGAAGAGCAAACTTAATATTGCCAGCCATTGTCATTTTCATATACATCAGACTTAATATGTTTAATCTTTCTAAGCTGTTAAAATGAATTTTCTCCTCATTAGTACTCAAAACATTTAGAGCATTTGGTTTCTCAATTATGGGTGCCAAATCCAAGTCCAAAACTCCAACATAGAACTAGATTTGTTTACTCCATTTAGAGGAGTTTAATCCACTAAACATCATAATAGAGGAGAGATTCAGATGCATAGCAATAGTTGATGTAGGAAATTAAATTTTAACATTAATACTTTAAGTCATATAACAACATGTTACAAATTTTTAGAAAAAATTTATAAATTATTTATCAATGTACACCTTTGGGCAATCCATTAATACACCATATAATACATAATGATTCTCATAAATTGTATACTAATGTTTACCATTGGGCAATCCATTAATATACTATAACACATAATGATCCTAATATGTACCTAATTCAGTAATCACAAATACACCAACTAGAAATATTTATTATCTTTGAATATCTAAATACAAATAATTATGTATATGCATTATCTACATTCATTCTTATTAACTATAAAATAAACAAACCACCTTTGGATGATTTCAAAAACATTATATAGTAATGAGTTTCAATTTACCTATAAAATTACAAATTGTTAGCATCAAATTATGAGCAATTGAAATTTAAATATAATATTTTAGAATAAAAATTATAGGGCAGCAACATAAGGAATTTTCTCTAACACTAGGACACGGACATTATGGATACTTTCTTTTTTCTTATCAATTTCATTTTGTTAACTCTATACATTAGATATTAAATCAACCTTCAAAATCATTAAATCCATGAAAAAAATGAAAATTAGGATTTTTTGAAATTTCATATTAGGATTCATATGATTCTTTCAATCATGAGAAATCCATATTAAAGAAGAACCATAAATTTCTTATAACCGTGCTTTGATACCACATGTAAGCATAATTTTTATAAAGATGAGATGATCTAAAACTTCATGAAACTCACAAATATTCAATCATGATTATAATTTTATTTTAACACAAAGATTAAGCTTCTAAATACTGACTTTTGTCCATATCGCATTGATGCAGAAGCAATTCCTAATAAGCTCCTTACCCAGTTTGTCTCTTTCGTTGAATTTTCTATCTCACTTTCTTTTGTGAAGGTGTTTTGTGAGAAGATAAAAACTTATTATTAGGTGGAGACAGAACCCTAACCTCTTAACTAACAACCATCAGTTAGTTTTAAAACTCTCTATCATAATGATCTAAAAGCCCAAAGGGCCATTTATTAAATTATTAAATTCCTTAACTAGCGTTTAACACACGAGTCACTTTAAAGGATTAATTTTTAACACTATGTACTATAATGCAGCTTTATGCATTCTCCACTATGTTAAAGAGGTTTAGATTAGGGGATATTTTTCCCTTGTCATCTGATTCTTTTTAATACAACCTTATTGTGATTCAAATTAGGTAGGTTGCAAACAAATAAGATGATACACAACTAGATGGTTCATATAATTTGGAAGGCTCCAATATTTTGGAAAACAGAAAAGCAACCTACGGTAGCTCGTTCTTTGGTTGAAGCCTAAAATAGATCTATGGCTTCAACAAGTAGTGAACTTGTTTGGTTGAAAATTTTATTTAAGGTCATCAACTTCTCATGATATTGTTTTGTGATAATAAGGCAGCTCTTCATATAGCACCCATACCAAACACATCAAAATAGACTATCATTTTGTACATAAAAAGGTGCTTTCAAGTTGCATTAAGACTCAACACATTGCTTCTAAAGAACAAAAAGTTGACATCTTCACAAGGACACTCTTAGAGCCATAATTTACATATCTTAAAGACAAGTTGGGCATTCAAAATTTTCCCGTGCCAACTTAAAGTGGAGCATTAGAGAATATGTGCTTAACATGTATGTCACTTATAATGTTATTGTATCTTATCATCTTACCTTAGCTACTTATACAATCTTAGCTATTAGGAATATTTGTTTTCCATTTGGAATATTTACTAACTCTCATGTCTATATATTGTACATCATTTTAATTTGGATATACATCTCACAACCAATTCATTATAATTTTACTAGGTTAATATAAGCCACAAAATCTTAACAGCCTTTATGCATTTGAATATGAAAATACATCACTTAGTTTATTAAATAATTTATTATATCATATGTTTTATAGATTATTTATATTTTCCAAAAATTATTTGTGTACATACACAAATAACTTTAAAGGACAAAAGGATATTTTAATTTATAATAACTATAATAATTATAAAAGTATACTAATTTGATGTCTTATTTTTCATAAAATATGAGATTTCCTTTCTCGATCTTTATGATTTGTTGAAATGGACAAAATTTGGTGACATTATGTTCCTGTATAGGTTATTTAGTAACCATCTGTAATTAGCCCAACAAGCATCTCTCCGTCTTCTATTCTTGTTTATCTTTTAAAGTGAGTAAGGTATGGAAACTGGAATTTTAAGTACTGGCAGCTCCAACAGAACTGTGAATATTCATGAATTTTTAAGAGCATGTTGAACCTTAGGGGGTAGATTTATCCTTGTTTGAAGTATACAGTAGGGAATGGAGAAGATATATGGTTGTGGTATGATAACTGGACTGAGTTTAGTCCTCTTCAGTTGTGTAATGACTTACAAATGTTATGGAGTAGGATTCCTAAGGAGGCTAAAGTTGCATGGTTCATCCAGGAGAGGGATAGGAGAAGTTGAGCATTTTCAACTGCTGGAGAACTGCTTACCTGAGCTGCCTACTGTACGAAGGAAGGATAAGTTGATATGGACTTTGCATGCTAGTGGGATATTCAATAACAAGTTGACTCATAATTTACTGTTGGTATCAATGGAGTCGGTCCCGTAGGAAGAAACCATATGGAAGCAAGTTTTGAGTCCCAAAACTGTCATTTTCTTGTGGTTAGTTATAAAGAACAGATTAAGAACTAAAGATCGATGGTTTGGGAGGAGCTATGATCCGTCATTTGTCTTATTTAAACAAGTAAATGAGAGTAGAAATCATCTACTCTTTGAGTGCAGTTATAGCAAATCTATATGGAGCAGAATTTTGAACATGATTCAATGAAACATTGAAATCTATCATTTGGTACTCCCAACTCAGGTCAGAGGGATGGATTAACCATCAAGACTTTTTTCCAGATAGTGATCTATTATATCTAGCAAGAAAGAAATAGGAGAATCTACAATAATGAGGAGCAACACAGGTATGAACTTGCCAAGGCAATTGCCAATTTGATTAGAGAGACTATGATAGCCAAAGGGAAGCAAAACAACATTACCCAAGAACTTAGAGCATTATGGTTAATTTGATATTTTATTTGTAACTGTTGTACATTCTGTGTAGTGTAGCTTTTTACTGCTTGTAGGATCCTCGCTTTGTTAATATATTTTCTTTTAAATTTAAAAAAAAAGGTATGAAACTTTGCATGGTGGGATTACTGAATGGTTAATACAAGAGACGAACCAGTTGTAAATGTTTGGAAACTTGAAGAAAGCAATAAGGCAATCTCTGAATCAACTATATAGTCCATCCATAGAGGGTAGTACATCAATCAGATAATCTCCTTGATTCAGTTGACTACAACCTCAATTTAAGAACTAAAGTTTTAAGACAGGTGAACTAATCGAGCTGTATCAAGTTCATCCGAGTATTCCTCTCCATTAAACAAACAGAAACGCTTAAATTACGTAAACAGAATCCAACCAAACCTGTATCAAAGGCCATCAGCCTTAGTTTACCTACGGAAGGATGTGACCTTGATAACCAGGCCCGGGAAAACATCGTCAGGATCATGAATGTGAGGATTCTCCTCCACAATGAAAGGATCCCCACACTTTTCACTAATCGTCTGCAATGTCTCTCCATCTCGGACCACATAAATCTCGTCGCACGGCTTGTTCACCATGTCCCTGTGGGTCAACACGACCATGCTAGACTCACTTTCACTCATTTCACAGCAGCTTAAAACCGTCATCACCGCCATGAACAAAGCACAGTACCATGAAATCCTCTCTCCCATCGAAGTTGATTCATAAGCAGCCACCATTATCAAACCAACTGGGATAGGTAGATTCTGAGGTTCTCTCGATCTTTTTTGCACGGTTTTGTTTCTTTTCTTTTATCGGTACCACTGATTAGGATTGTTGAAATAGTAATGATCCACACAAGGAGAGTTTAATGATTGAAAGGGTTACTTATTTGTGAGGTGGTTGAAGTGGGTGTGGTTAATGGCGGGAGTTGAGAGGGTTCCTTCAAACTTGAGTGTGGTAGCTCAAGTAGTGTCAGCAGGAGACCTGGAATTCTTCTTCAAAATGAGTTCGTAGTAGTTGGCTTAATTGTTTTTCCTTAAAAACTTTTAATGGGTTTGGTCTCTTTTTCTCAATCTTACGTCCATAAAGTTGACGTACTAGTTTGCATAAATTTCAACAGTAATCTTGTGTTGACGTTTGAAGTTGAGTGGTTGATTTGCTTTGACAATCACTGGGTTAGTTAACGAATAGTGTCCTAACGCTTCAGGGGCAGTTGTGACAATCCAACAGTTGCAAGAATCACGAGTCAACCAGTTCACAAATTAACAAGATTAAATTATGAACAGAATTCCACCAATTGTTTATTCAGTGTCCACCTTGAACAAGTGAATACTTTCCGTGCATCCATATGGAACCCCAACCTATATGCCCCTAACAGCCAAGAACTTGTTCTGTCACCAGGGGTTTCAAGGCAATTCACAAGCAACCCAACTCCCAACTTCAGTTTCTGCCATCTTCATAATGCGTAGCAGATCTCATGGTTTCATCAGTAGCTCTCTGATATAGTGAATAACTTCATCCACATTAACAGTCCAAGCAACAGCAACTGGAGAATATCCTGACCAGGGGTTGCTTGAGTTCCATCTGCATAAAATGACAGTATCATAAATTCACAATCAGTGTAGTACAATGAAACCACTAAAAACTACTAAAAAAGCATAGCAAGCTCAAATCTACTTTTTCAATCCTTGGTCCATTAGTGTATGTCCAACACAAATGCCTTGTGTCTCAACCCTGACAACCCCTTTTTTGTAAGTAAAGAGATCGGGCCGCACCAATGCCACAAAACTGACTGGATCATGAAGGAAAATCCCTGAAACCGCATTCAAACAGTCATTTCCTCCATAAAAATAAAAGAGACCAAAACAAAATAAACATGACCGAAACAAAGTAAACATCTCGCTCAATTATCTGACGCTTACCATATACACCATCAGACTTCACATGCCAGTCCCTATAGAATTTGCACATGTCACATAATACTTGAGCATATTTCCCTTCTGATTGCCTCAATGATTGAAGGTCATCATCTATGATGAAAGACAAATATCAAAAAGAGATTTGCACAAAGTGGTGGAACAAAAATGAATTCAACTTGAACATGCAATTTCACCTGTAAATTTAACTTGGGTTGTGATATTTATTCCAACAACAGTGATATCAGCCCCAGAGGTGAAAACTACATCTGCTGCTTCTGGGTCTCCATAAATCTGTAAGTCATCGAAATCATTAGCTTGTACAATTTCTAAATGATATAAAACAGAGAATCTTTGGAATATTCAAAACTACAATTACTTAAATATGCACAAGTAGAATAGCCATCCATAGAGATAAATCCAATCCTGGCTGAATTGGTAGGAGTTCCTACAATGAACTTAAAGAAGCAAGAGTTTTAGTAACAAGTTATTGGACATTCTACGAACCAGGAGCCTGAATCAAGTTATTCATTTGTTTCCATAAATAGTAAACCAATTCAGACAGCTTATGTACTTTCAAGAATCTGTAGTTCTGCAGGGATTGAAAAGATGAACAGAATCCAGAATTGGACTTACATTAGCCTCAGCTGCAGGATTGACATTTCCCAAAGCAAAGAAAGCACCTCCTAGTATGACGATCCTTTTCACTTTGCTAGCAAAGGAGGAGTCTCTTTCGATTGCCTGATGTTGAAGCATATTATTATGAATCCACGAAATCTTAAAATTGTTTACCATGAATAGAAACCGGAGATCATAACTTACCATAGCCAAGTTTGTCAGTGGCCCCAGTGCAAGTACAGATACTTCACCAGGATACTCGTTGACCTTGTCAACCAAAAATTCTGAAGCATTTTTCTCATATTTCTTTGCTTTAGGAAAAGGTAGGGATATCTCGCCCAATCCATCAGAACCATGAACGAAATCAGCTACACGAGGCCTTCCTCCCTTAATAATAATAAAAAATCATGATGAAGAAATATGGAAACATAAACTGATGTATGTTGCGAAGTTAATGAGGTGACAGTGTGATTAACAAGATATTCATAAGCAATTCAAATGCATAAGCTTAAGAAGAATGTAAAAATAAGCATGGAGGGAACTGAAACTCTAATATTTTGTGGGAGTTCTCTCTTCCTCTTCTTCTTTAACCTTTTTGTTGTTATTGGAGGGAAGGATTTTACAATTACAAAATCAGAGAGTAAGCTTAAAATTTTGATTTGTTAAGTAAAATAATATTTTTCTTTTTTGTTGTCCCATCTTGACTTCAGAATAAAAAATTAAAAGAATGTATTTGCATACCTTCTATAGATTAGTTTTCAAATAAAATAACAGAAACACTCTCTCTACTTCAAAAGCAAAGCTTAATTATTATTTCGTTAATGATTATAATTATAGAAACACTGTCACTTGGAGTCAAGTACTGCTTTATAGAATCAATTTATAACTATTGGTGATGCACCTACGTTCCATCCTTTTAGTTTCAGGAAGTTGACAGCATAAATTGGAACCAAAAAACAGAGTATACAAAAAAATGAAGGTATTCTGAAGGCACTAAAGTTACATCGAGAAGTCTAACTTCAGCAAAACCTTGACAGATTAAGAGAGTCATATAGACAGTTACCTTCAGAGGCTCAGGACTGCCTTCAGCGACAGGAACATCTGGATGACCTGCGATCTCACACTATCCTTTTCCATATTATAGCAGGAATCGATCATGAAGATGCCCCAAAGATAAGGAAAATCCAAAAGAGAGAAAATAATTACTATGCTATAAAAGATGGAATCAAAAGGCAGGCACACGTACCAGAAGCAAAGCATTCTTAGTGGCATCCTCTGTGCTGACATTACCAAAAATTGTTGTCAAGCCTATGATTTCCAGCTCCGGAGACTGAAATGCCATCAAGATTGCCATGCTGTCATCTGTCAACAATGAGTGTGAATATTCCATTGAAAAACTAAAAGAATTCTTCCTTTGAAAAACCGGATTCTCCAGAAGTTGGGTGAATATTCCATGTTAGTCAAGCTACATGCAAACCGGACCCAAATAAAGATTGTTAATTTCCCCCCCTTCTATTAATTCTTTCGTACACGGTTGGCGTAAATGATGCAACTGAACAAGACATAAATCCAGAATCCATTTCAAACGTCTTTTCTTTTTTCACTCACCAAGAGCAACGATTAGAAAGAAGAATATACAAGGGGAAGTCATGAAAACTAGAACTTCAATTGTACACCATATTCTCTGCCTACCTTTCAAGTTCTCTAACTAAGCAAAATTGTCAACTTGAGTAAAAGAAAAAAAACAACAAACACAAAATATCCAATTCATTTTAGCCCATCACGTTTTTATCTCACAATCCTCTGTTCCCGGAAACAGAAAATAAAGCATAAACAAACAACAAAAATTTGAGTTTAAAAAGGCCACTCATTCCATGAAACAGTCACACATAGAACATCTAAATTCAGCTAGCTCCACGTATTTAAATCATCAGCACCCCATCATTCAACCAACAAATCTCAGCAACCTTACAATGTGAAGAACTCCAAAATGCATTTTCTCTCCCTACATTGCCACCAAAAAGAATATAAAAAAGGAACAGAGAAAAACTCACCGATCCCAGGATCGGTGTCAATAATGAGCTTCTCAGGAGCCATATAGCTTAAACCGTTGATCTTCTCCGTCACACCGTCCATGTTCTCTAATACGGAACTTCTGGCAGTGAAATGTCAATAAAAATACAATAGTTGACCGTGAGCGTTTCTTCTCCTCTCTCTATCTCGCTCGATAAAAATACGTATATAAATAAGAGATGTAGAAGTAGCTGTTAATACATTAAAAGTAATGATTATACCAATATTATTTGTCTTGCAGTTGGCTGCAAAGTAAAATTACAGAAAGATTGGAGAGATGTTTCTTTTGGGCAAGTGGCAGCAGAGACGACGGAGACACCGGTGCGAGCGACCGCACGTCGACTTTGATAATCTTTATTTACGTCTGGTTGGTGGGTTTGGTTGGTGATGGATGGTTCTTTTAAGGAACAAAACAACAACTGACGTCTAGGTTTCTCTAACGACGACGCGTCGTTTCACTGATTCCTGCGTATAAGTTTCCGTGACGACAACGCGTTGATTCACTGTTTCCCGTGACAACGGCGCGTTGTTTTACTTGATTCCTGCGTATAAGTTTCCGTGACAACGACCCGTTGTTTTACAGTCTCCACTTCTTAGTTCTTCGTCTATTTACTTTTCTCGGAATTCTTTGTAAATAGTCATTATTATCTAACCACCGAAGCTAAGTGGTAAGTTGCTGATCTTCGCTTAATTAAGGTTGGGAGTTCGGCTCTTGTTTGCGAATATCGCAGTAATTAAATATTTGGTAGTAGCGGCGAGTTGCCCTTTGGATCCTACAAGGTATTAGTATTGATCCGAGCATGATAATAGCATTTGATAAGTTAACAAAAAATAAGTCAACGGTGCAAAAATATTAATACACATTGGATACATTTCTAATGCATAGAATTGAATTATTGCTAAATTATATTTGAATAGATCACTTAAATTTAAAATTAGATAAAAATATCAATTTAAATAGTCCACTAATTTAAAGTTCCCGTAAGCATCAGTTTGATTCATGATTAATCAAGGAACGGATTTGTATGCATTACAAATATGATATATAGTTGCTACTTCTAAGTTCATTAGCAAATTGAAATAAAGTTTCAATAACATCTATTTGTTTATCTTTTATATGTCTTATTTAATCAAAGAACGTGTATGTATGCATTAAAAATATGATTGTTACTACTTCCAAGTTCATTAACTAATTGAAATAAAGGTTCAATATTTTTTCTTACCTTACTTTATAAGCATTTATTTGTTTATTTTTTATAGGTCCTATTTAATCAAAGAACGGGTATGTAAGCATTAAAACTATGATTGTTGCTTCTTCCAAGTTCATCAACAAATTGAAGTAAAGGTGCAATACTTTATTCTTACCTTATTCTATAAGCATCTATTTATTAAGTAGGTGGATGCGCATAAAATAGAATCCGAACAGAGTAGGAAAATGACGTCTTTTCTTGTGATCAAGTAAACAACCTTTTTGTGTTAAAATGAAGTGTGATGGTGGAATTGATGACGTTGGGTAGTGTTTTGTTTTGCTTTACCTAACACTCGAGAAATAATCAAGCATCCCGCGTGACCACATGACTGAATTTTATAACCCACTCAATGCATGGACATGATCATCGTCGCGATCGGCCATCTCTACTTGGTTTAGTCATAGAGAACGGGGGGAGAAAAAAAGGATTATCCAAATTAAAAAGTTTTGTCTCACCGTCTTTGCGCCAAGCAAAAATAAGTATTAACCATTTCCAATTATATCACCTTGGTCGCATAAGGTGGGCGAGAAACAATTTATAGAGGGACATTGAAATTTCGGATACATGTTAAGCACATGGGAGAAGGTAATCCTTGGGTCCAGTCCAGAGTGTCCTTGATTTTTCATTTCCTTAAAATGGGATCACATGGATCTTATATGGCATTAACTTGTGAAACAAACAAGACCAAGACGTCGACGCCATTTGGTCGCAATTATTAAAATGAGTAGGCACGTGTAGACCACCATGTTAGGACAAAATGGTCGGCAAGACAAAAAGAGGGTTCCGTGCCATTTACAACCATCCCACTTATGCAGCATTTGAATAATTTATTGTCTTCAAATTTAACAATATTTGGATAACATTGGGTGAAGAATATATATTTTAATCCTTCACGCCAACAGGCGAAACCATTGACATTAACCAAAAGTCTTGAACACCTAATTGCTATCCCAGATATAAAAGATGTTTCTGACTTTCGCCTATGACGCCAAAATGAAAGCAAGCAAATTTATCTTTCTTTTCATAACTGTGATTTCAGTCTGTCTGTAATGTAAAGCCCCAAAATACAAACACTTGGTAAGTAACCTAATTAAAAATATGACGTTGCTCCTACGTCGCATTGTATCACAAGAAACAAAAAATGAGGCCAGGATTAGGCTACAACTGAGCAAGTCAAGTCTCAGTACCTGCACAGCAGTCCCTAATTTGGGTTAAGTTAATACTGGTCCGTCAGCTGCAATATACATGCCTTGTTAAAGCAAAGGCAGACAAAAATCTTGGCCATCTCTTGAATTTTACTTACCCCAAAATTTCATCTGCACATACCCCACAAATTAGGTTATTCCAAGGAATTATGCATCACTACATAAGAAGACACCTACAAATGCATGAAACTGGATGCCATTTTCACTTTTTTTGCAACAGCAGTTCTATTCTCCGCTTAATATTGGGTACAATATTAAGTGTAAGGAATGCTGTGCAATTTGTTTTGCAGGACTTCATTATAATCGCTGACAATGAATATCACACTTGAGCAAGTTTGGAATGAGCTGGCTGCAAATCAAAGAAAATAACGACACTTTGAACAGTATACAACCCAGGAGGTCCACGTTCAAACAGAATACATGGACGGGTTGAAAACAAAGCCAGGTGCCGAAATATAACAAACTTTTAATGGAAAATGGTAATCCCAAATACTAGTCATTTGACAAATTACAAACTTAATGCTTTAATTCTAGGTAAATTACATCGGTAACCCCTTTGGTTTGGATAATTATCATTTAGTCCTTAAAAGTTCAAAAACTATCAAATTAGTCCCTGTAATTCCTATAGACTATCATCCTTCAATCGCCATCTCCAACAGAGACCAGAGGGCAGATGCTTATGTGACTTATAAGCCAGGACTTGACTCTGTTTCCCACTAAATGGAAATGACATCTTACCAAACAAGAGGGATGAACAGAGACATCCCTCTCTCATTTGTTTGTCCTCCTTTGGTAGTGACAATGAGAAACGTACAAAGGAATAAAGGACCATTTTTGGCAAGTGATAGGTCACATTGACACTCTTTTTGCTGCAGCACCATTTGCCAGTGGTTCTTTGTGTGGACAATTTCTCTGCCAAAACGCCATTTCAGCCTAAATCCCAACTCCTCACTTCACTTACAAAACTCATCCAAAAGTTTGAACTCCCAAAAGAACCAGCCCCTTAATCATGGCAAAATGGTGTCCAACACTTTATCTCCAACACAAAAGTGCACATTTTTATCCCATTTTCTGAGGTTTTCACCCAGATATTGTTTGCAGTCCGTTCAAAATTCTCACATTCTTCTTCTTTTTCTTCTTCTTCTTCCAGTTTATGTGCTAATCAGCTGAATTCTTCCTTTGGGGCTGTGATTAAGGACGTAGAACCATCTAACATGGAATTTAGGCAACTGGGTTTTGACAAGTCTCAAGCTTTGGCTGTTTCTGATGTTGGCTCAGGTGGTTGTGGACTTGGGAGCTCTCATGTTGGTGGAGGTGGTGGTGGTGGAAATTCTGGTGGTAGAGGTGAAGATCCTGGTTTTGACCTGATGGGGGGTGGCCAACTGGTCCTGGTCCTTTATCAGGTGAAGATCCTGGTTTTGACCTGATGGGGGGTGGCCAACTGGTCCTGGTCCTTTATCCATTTATCTGTTTGTTTCTTATTTTTACTTCCACAGGAGGATGAATACGTTAGGTAGGAATGTCTTTGTTCATCCCTCTCTCATGTGTGGCATGATATCATTTTGATTTAGTGAGAAACAACGTTGTAAGCGTCTGCCTCCAAAATGCAGTCATTCTGGGGCATCCATCAGCCCCCCTTGGAAATAGGCAGAAGACTGACAAACCATAGTTTTCAAAAACTATATGCTAATTTGATAGTTTTTGAACATCAGGGATTAAAATGATATTTACCCAATCTAAAGGGATCCTAAATGTACTCAACCTATAATTCTACTAGGATAATCAAAAATGGGTCCCAAAAATCAACTACAGCAATAGCATATCTAAATATGATATTTAATGATTTCAATGTTGTCCTAACAATGAATCAATTTGAACAAAGAACAATTTCTAATCAGCAATAGTTAAAAAAGTCATTGCATCTCATCATATGCATATAAAAGTCAGATTGTACCTTTCTTTAGCTAAAAGGATGCTCAAATCGCATTGTAACACCCCAACTAACTTCAAATAACCTTTGAGTTTGATGTCAACAGCGTATTAACAGGACCCTTTGTGATGTTACCCTTCACATTTCCAGCAGCTTGTCCAGCAGAACTCTTGGAGTTTGCCATCTCAGAAGTGAGGATTGATTTCTTCACCTGCAAAAAGGAGATTTTTCTCAATAAACGATGGAAATTATTTCTAGCTAGCAAAAAAGGACAGACTAAACCTTGACATAAGTCAAATGTTCCAAGAATGAAAAGGAGCGCCAACAAGAATATTATAAACATCAAAACATTGGGTAATGCAAATATACTACGAAAATTCCATGTTCCATGTCATTATTAAATGAGAAAGATGCTAGGGCAAAACTCACTGCTGCGAGACGCTCCTTGTGGGTATCATTTACAACCTATAAAACCCAAAAGTAGAATTAGTCAATACAAATCAACGAAGCAAAGGAAAAAAGTTAGCAAGATGAAATAACAAAAAACCAAGAATCCAAGTTAAAGCTCTCACTGGTTTTCGGTAAGTCTTAATCTCATCACCGCCAAACCCCGGTAATGTCATATTCCAATTTCTTTCTGCATCCAAGAATAAGTATCAGACAAATTTAGCACTAGATTTGAATATTATGTAGACAGAATAGAGTATTTACAAGACACTGACCAAGATGCAGAAGTATGTCTTTTCCTTCCAGTGTATCCGATTTTCGATGCTTAGCCAAAGAACAACCAAATGTTGTTATCTGCTCACAGAAAATGAAATGTTTTAACAATGATCTAAAGGAATTTTAAGCAACACAGTCAGAGACGCTTCAAAATAAATAAGAAATAAGTCAATATTGCTCTATGATAACTCTGAACAAATAAAGCTTTGTCAGCCTCAGGATATGGCTATCATAAAAGATGACCAGTCTTCACAAACACGTATGTATCTAAGCATGTAATTGCATAGAGATAGAAGGCAAAAAGGCACAGTTAGCAACTCACTGACTCGACAAAGTCTTCTGCTATATCCATAAGAATGTCTTCAACCTCAGGATCCAACTTCTCTGATGGATCAATCTGTCCAAATGCAAGAATTATATGTCAAAAACAAAACATTCTACAAAACCATAATGAGTTATACACTGCAACACAATGCCACAAGGGAAAATAAACAAACCAGGAGTAGTTAACCAATTTAGCAACACAATGCCATAAGGGAAAATAAACAAACCAGGAGTAGTTAACCAATTTAACAAGATTTGGTTGTTATTACTTTTATGTCACAAGAAATGGTTTACACCAAATGAATTACTGCGATGAGCACACTAGTCAATTGACTCATAATGTAAGAATGTATAATTAATAAAGGGTTGATGGATTGTATCACTGACAACTTTTCTAGTATGTCCATTTTAAAATCACTTCAAATACTGAAAAGGTGTTCACCGCTAGCAGTACGAATACAATAAACCACCAAAACTTTCTATCAAGGAAAGCTAGAAGAAACATCAAGCATTAAAAATATCATTGTGAAATCACCAGAAATTTACAATATAAAGGTCATCTAAATCTTACATGCTAGTACTTGACAATGGCAGCAATATTTTCTTATTCTGCTGGCACAAACTATGTGCTTGCTTTTGTGATGCATCTGGTGATTGTCTTTCGTTTACCAAAAATTGAGCTAGAGATTTTAACTGTTAGACAAATGGTATGCACAAAACCTCCAATATGGGAAAATTTTTCTTTTGACACTTACAGAAAAGCCCAACTATGAAGCATAATCTTTTGATTAACTAGTTCAACTGTGATTCCCTAGCAAAGAGTTTCAAGACATCAAATTTTAGAGTGCCAAGGGGCTCACCTGACTTACTAACTGCTGTATGGTTCTTTTGTTAAGAATCCGATTACCAGATTCATCACTTTCAGTATTCATTGTCCTACTCTGAGTCACTGGATGTAGAGTGTTATGTTGAGCTGTTGCAAGAGAAGCTGGCTTCTGGCTCACAGCACCTTGAACCCTAGTAACCTGTTGCTGATGGGGTACAGATGGTGGAATCCTCGATGGAGGAAAATGTTGCCCATAATGCTCTGGTGGTTGATGGGTTGGAACTGGTTGAGTCGGCTGTGAATGCTGTTGCTGGGATGTTGTTGACATGGCTTGATGTTGCTGTGGAATGTGTGCCCGTTGTTGCAAAGATGGTGAGTTCGTTTGTGGCCTATAGGATGGGGATGGCAATGGAGGCTTCCCTTGAGTTCCAGATGACAACCATGGCTGAGTAGCTGACTGCATGCTTTGTGATGTACTTGGCAATGGTGAATTAGGAGAACCAGCTGACGAGGATCTCAAAAAGCTGTGCCCTTGGAAACTCTGTACCAAGAATTTCAGGTTTTTTTTTTAAGCATCCTTTAGCACCCCAGAAAATCTAATCCTCAAATCGTAAATTTATGCACCCCACAGAAAAAACTGAAGAATTGTAAATTTAGAAGACCCAAAAAATAATTAATGTTAATTTCTATACATTCTATAGCTAAAGAACACCTATATGTACATTAAGAACGAGAAGAATAACTTGTTAGAAACTTAAGAGGTACTAACTTGAGTGGTAGGAGACTGGTTTGTTGGAGTAGAAACAGATGGTCTAATCGAAGACTGAGCAGGTCTCTGCTGATGATGTGAAGGAAGCCCACCCGGCCTCATTTGCGAACTCGAAGTCATTGTTCCCATCATCCCAATTCCCTGCATTCCTGGCCTCACCTACAGACCTCAAAATCAAAGAAACAATCAAAAAAAGACCACCAAACGAAAACCATCACCAATTAACTCCAAAATGGTCCTTGACAATGTTAAAGTTCAAGTTATCGTGATTAATAGAAGGAAAGAACAAAACCCACCTGTGGTTTGTTTGTGCTAGCTCCAGACTCATTCAAACTGACTCCACCACGATTCAATCCACCAAACTGTTGCCCAAACGTAGAAGAAAACGGCGCCGGAGATGGGCCAGTATGTGAAGCGGGAACACCGACGGTGATATTAGCCCTCTGTGGCGGAGCAGAAGCCGGCGAAGAAATCGACGAAGAGATAGTAGAAGAGGAAGGGAGAACAGAGAAGTGCGAGTAATTGGCATGGGGATGCTGATGCTGCCACGGCCTGTGCACAATGGGGTTCTTGGTGGTAGTCGTGACCGGTGGCGGCCTAGTGGCCGTGGCGGGTACGGTGGCCGTCGGTTGGGGCTGGGTCATTAGGTTTGGGGGTTTTTGGAGGGGGCTAGGGATAGGGTTTGTCACCGGTGTTGCGGATGTAGATGGAGCCGTGGTGGAGGGCGGTTGGAGAGGTGAGGGTTGTTGTTGTTGTTGTGGAGATTGCGCCGACGAGGGCTCATTGGGAACGGTGGCAACGGTGGCTGTGGTCGTGGCGGTGGGGGTGACGGCGGTGGCGGTGGCGGCGGCGTTGGCGGCGGCGGCGGTAGTAGAATTAGTGGGGTTCTGATGGTCCATCGGAGAAACGCTGCGGTGTTTGTGTAATTTGGGTTTGGGATACTTATAATAAGAGGCCGAAATTAATTGGGCTTTTATCTATTTGACGAAGGATAGATAATGTGGATCCATAATATTCTAATTCTATGTTAAGCGTGTTTGGTGTCATTGTAAACAATTAATTCTATGCTAATTGTAATATTTGGAAATGTCTTAGTAACGCATTTTTCACCGCCTAGTATCCTAGCATTATAAAAGATATTTAGAAAGACAAACACATTCATTCACTTGGAGCATAAGATAATATATAGTAGTTCAGTCTGATTTTGTTGAGGATGGGCACCGTTATTTGGATCCATGATCTCGATTAGTTTCAACTAGAAGAAACCTGCAAAAATAATAAAGGCACACCGGAGGTTGATCGTCAGCTTGCCCCTCCGATATTTAAGTCAGTTCTTTGTCCTAAGTTTTTTGTGTCTATGAACAAAGAGTATCAGGGATATTAGAGTCGTACCTGCATCATGAAGAGATAATGAACTTATATAGTAAATACTTGTCGTGTTTAACTCAACATCTTAGGGATGGGCCGATCGGCCCATACACCATCCTAGGGTCGGACTTGGACCTAGCGCGACCGATCCAACCATAAGCCCCCTACTCCTCGAGTCCGAACAGGGAGAAGGATCGATGGAGTACATAGGGTTCGTGCCGCTCGCCTGCATGACAGCTCGTGCTAGGCTCAACCGATCGAACATCGACGTCTAGTCAGAGCGCTGGGTTTTATCATTACTTATGACACATGTCCTCTGACAGATTTTTAAAATCTGAAAGGGGGCATCCTTTCGTGTTGCTTTTATGATCATGCGTATCGTTTCAACTGCTACGCCGCTCCGAGTATCTGACAACCTTAATTCACACGGCTCAGATTTTGCCACGCATCCGATTTCAATTAGTGCGCCCGTTCAATTGATTTTTTGTGATAACCGCTTGGAATCGACAGATTTCCTTCACTACCATTTCTGCGCACTTGATTCTTCAACTTCTGCTCTTTCTGCTCTTAATCTCTTTGCTTGCAATCATCGGAACTTCCTTTTTATCGCTATCCAAACTCCCAATCTCAGTCACCGAACTAGGTACGTCCTCTCTCCTTTCCTCATCCTATACATTTCTGTTTTAGTAGTCATGTTGTCGACTAGCCCTAGGAGTGATTCTAGACTTAGGGATGAAACCACCACCTCCTCCTCTTTCGGTCGGGAACTAGCCGCCGAAAGTGCTTCACAGATTGTTGGGTCGCTTGAGATAACGGTGAAAGCGATGGAGATGCCGAAGGCAGGGGAAATGAAGCGCCTGACGTAGAGAAAGATGAGGAAATTGCAGCAACTGACCGGATAGACGGGCGAGTCGTTGAAAAGCTACCGAGTGACGAATCGACGATGACCGAAAGGGAACTGAACCGATCGATCATCAAAAATAATATTCCTTCATCCTGGGGACCCAGGTTGGCCTACAGTTCCGAGTTAATTTATAGCAATATGGGACGCTATTTTGCTGTTTCAGACAGCTTCTTCTCGATTGGTGATATGAGGCTTCCATATGCCCCAATCATCAACGAGGTATGCTGCGCCTATAAGCTAATGCCGAGCCAGATCCCCCCGAATGGTTGGAGGTTCATGAATGGTCTCGCCCTGCTGTGTCATCATTTCGGGTGTCCCCCATCGATCGGCATTTTGCGGCATTTTTTAAGGATGTATCAAAGCTCAATTACTGGGGCCGGGATCCCTCATTTCTAGTATAGAGATGCATGGTATCGCCCTGCTGGGACAGCTTCGTCAGTCAAGGCCTGGAGGACGAAGTACTTCTTTGTGAGGCCCCCGGGAGCTACCTTTGAGTCCAGGCTGTGGAGGTATCCCTTGACCGAGCAATGGAATAACACTTCTAGTCTGTCCTTTACTAGGAAGGAATCTGAAGTGATCGACCAAATTAAGGCGCTCGGTCGATATGCTTTCGATCGTCTCATTCTGGGGTATCGTGGAGGGGTATCGGCCAATGCTTTTTTGATTAATCCCCCGCCTCGGATTAACGGGCTGAAAGGAGAAACTGCCCCTTTTGGTTGATTTCTCGTAGTTTAACTGCCTTGTTTTTTTATTAATATTAGTTTCGATTTCTGACCTGCTTCTATAATTGTGCAGCCATGGTGAAGCTAAAAAATCTCACCTCGTCCTCGGATGCTCCAAAGCCCAAAGGCCAGCGTAAAGTTGCCAAGCCTTCCTTAAAAATGAAAGAGCGAAGCAAAGAGGTGGCGGTCGACCAAGATATCGCTCAGCCA
>JANVCQ010000005.1:42270465-42285390 GCA_025531925.1 Erythroxylum plowmanianum | reverse complement strand
TATTTATTAACAAATTATTAATAAAATTATGTTATTTTAAAAATAAATGATTTATAAAATAATATTTATTTGAAATTTATTTTAATTATTAAATCAAATTTTATTTGAATATTTATATATTTTAAATTTAATTATATTTATTAATAATTGTTAAAATTTAATTACATATAATTTAATTATAAAAATTAAATTAAATTAAATTATTCATAATTTTATTAATAATTAAATAATATATATTTAAATGATGGTAAATCAGATTATGAAAAAACAAAAACAACAAACAAAAATTACTTTTTATGGATTTTATAATTTTTGAAAACTATAAGAAACCAAAACAAAAAACAGAAACTAAAAACTAAAACAAACAAGTTTTTTTACTGAATTTGAAAACAAAAACAAAAGGCCAAAACAAAAATGGAAACAAACACTCCCTTAGCTTTTATTAATCTAGCCATTATTATTTTATTTTATTCTATTTTTTGTTTCCATTTTATTTATTTATTTTATTGACTCTTTAGTTTACTTTTCTTTTACAAATATTAAGGTCAGTTTATAGCCTGAAGTAATCCATGGAGCTTAATAGATGAAGATCCAGATATTGAGATAATAGCTCGCAGATATCTCTGTAGAACACAACTTACAGAGTTCAAGTTAGATCAACAAATAGAGGACTTAGAAGATCATATTAATACTGAAGAATTAGGAACCATTATAGACAAATCAAGAACGATGTTTGATTACTTTAGACCGGACTTAACAGGAGCAGAGTCTAGCATTATCAGACTAACTTTTAATCGCAACAATTTTGAAATTAAGCCAAGTATCATTCAGATGAAGTTATAGTTTGCTTAATTTGATGGACTACGAGATGAGGATCCTAACGCACATATCTTAAATTTTTTGGAGATTTTTGTGAATTTTAAGATTAATGGTGTCAATGGTCATGCAGTTAAATTAAGCATATTCCCATTTTCATTGAGGGGTAAAGAGAAGCAATGGTTAAATTCTATGCCTAGGTCATCACTTACGACTTGGGATCAAGTAGCAAAGAAGTTCCTTCTGAAGTACTTTCTACTAGAAAACACTGTCAAGCTGATGAATGATATCTTCTCTTATTCCCAGGTCGATTCAGAGGCATTATATGACACATGGGAGGAGTTTAGGGAGATGTTGAGGAAATGAACACATTATGGTCTACCACTATGGATGCAAATTCATATCTTCTATAATAGGCTATAAATCATATTACAATGCACAGATGCAACAGCTGGGGGTATTTTGAATAATAAGACACCAAAAGCAACCTTTGACCTCGTAGAAGACATGACGATGAACAACTATTAGTGGTGCTCTTCTCGTACAAGACTAACAAGTCAATGGGGGGGTGGGGATATATGAAGTAGATTTTGTGGCACAATTGGCAAACCAAGATGAGGCATTAGATAGAAAAATTAATGGATTGATTATGAGTCCTTAGTTTCAAGTTATAAATTATGGGGTGTGCGAGCTAAGACATTCAGGACAAGACTATTAAATAATATAACTTGAATATGTCGATTACATGGGGAATGCTCCCAGACCCCATAATAATCCATATAATAGTACATACAATCCAGGATAGAGGAATAACCCTAATTTCTCTTAGTGGTGTAAAGGGTAAGTAAAGAATAACCCTTCATTGGGATTTCAGCAATAACTACATCAAGCTAAGAAGCCAATTCTATAAGATTTGATGGCCAAATTTGTTTAAGAATCATAAGCAAGACATATAAGAATAGATGTTTCTATATATAACATGGAGATTCAGGTGAGTTAGCTGGCAAAAACATTATTTGAAAGATAATAACGAGAGTTTTCCTAGTACCACTAAGATAAATCCTAAAGTACATATAAAGGCATTCACCCTTTGAAGCAGAAAGGAGGAGGAGAGTGGCAAAAAAGAGTCAAGAGAAGGCTAAGATGTAGTGCATCATCCAAAATTTAAAGAATTTCAACTTACCAGCCCATATCTAGCAAAGTTGAAGAAAGATTGTATGTGTGAGCAATTTGGTAAATTCCTTGAACTATTTAAGCAACTTCATATCAACTTATCTTTTATTGAAGCTCTTTCACAAATGCCTAAGTATGCAAAATTCTTAAAGGAATTACTATTTAAAACAGGAAGTTGGAGGAGTTAGCTATTGTGAGACTAAGTGAGGAATGCTCAGCGATCTTGCAAAACAAATTACCTAAGAAGCATAAAGATATAGGGAGTTTTACTATCCCTTGTTTTATTTGTAATTTTTAGTAGAAAAAGGCTTTAGATGATTTGGGAACTAACATTAATTTGGTTCCCTACAAATTATTTTAAAAACTAGGACTATAGGAACCTAAACCCTCTAGGATTAGTATTCAATTGGTCAATAGTTCTGTTAAATATCTTGGGGTATCATTGAAGATATACTCAAAATTGATAGGTTCATCTTCCCAGTGGATCTTGTGATACTTGATATGGATAAAGATATATAAGTACCTTCGATTTTAGGTCAACCCCTCTTAGCTATAGCTAGAGCCATTATTGATACTAGTAATGGAAAAATATTTCTTAGGGTGGGAGAAGAAAAGGTCACTTTTAAAATATCTTATACTATGAGACATCCCCTTGAATATAATGATTATTGTTGTTCTATTGATACTAATGATTCTGCAACTTTAGACATTATACCAAAAAAATTTATCTAAAGACGTGCAAGAGTTGTCTATTATTTAAGGTGAGGATGAAGGTGAGGATGAAGGTAAGGCCAATAAGCCTCTTACGAGAAAGAAAGAGTTTGAAGGGATTGACAGAGATAAAGAGATGAGGTTGAAACCCTCCATTGAAGAACCACCAGAGTTGGCAATAAAGAAACTTCCTGATCATTTGGAATAAACATTTCTAGAGAAGGAATCAAAATTTCTTGTAATTATTGCATCAAATTTTAAAGTGGATCAAAAAGAAAAAAATGTTAAATATGCTTAAGGAGCATAGGACAACCAATGCTTGGAAGATCTTTGATATTCTAGGAATCAATGTTTCATTTTACATGAAAAAGATTTAGATTGAGGAGGAGCTCAGACCAGTGGTACACCAAAGGAGGTTGAATCCTTCTATGAAGGATGTGGTAAAGGTAGAGATAATTAAACTCCTATATAATGGTGTGACTTACCTTGTTTCTGATAGTTCTTAGGTGTGCCAAAAAAGGGAGGAATGATAGTGATACCCAATGAGAAGAATGAGTTGATTCTTACAAGAACCATCACTGGGTGGAGAGTGTGCATCGATTATAAAAAGTTGAATGATGTAACAATAAAAGATTACTTCCCTTTGCCTTTCATAGAGCAAATTTTGGAATTACTAGTTGGGCACATATACTATTGTTTATTAGATGGACTTTTTGGTTGCCTTTAAATTCCAATCCCCCCAAAAGATCGAGAAAACAACATTAATGTGTCCTTATGGTACATTCACTCATAGGAGGATGCCTTTTAGATTGTGCAATGCACTTGCTACATTTCAGAGGTGAACGATGGGCATCTTTGATAATCTAATCAAAGATATAATGGAGGTATTCATGGATGATTTTTTGTTCTTAGCAATTCTTTTGATTTATGCCTCCATAATTTAGAAAAAGTGTTAAAGAGATCTAAGAAAATAAATTTGGTGCTAAATTGCAAAAAAATAATTTTATGGTACAAAAGGGAATATTTTTAGGCCATAAAATTTCTCCTAATGGTATTAAGGTAAATAAGGTAAAAATTAAAGTTATAAAAAAATTACCGTCCTCTTCCTTAGTTAAGGCTATAAGAAGTTTTTTAGATCATGTAAACTTTTATAGAAGATTTATCAAGGATTTTTCTAAAATTTATAGGCCTTGAACCAAGTTATTAAAAAAAGATATACCTTTTAAATTTACTCAAGAATGTTTAGATGCTTTTAACACTTTTAAGGAAAAGTTTATGAATGCCCTCATTACAGTTGCACCATATTCAAATTTACTATTCGAGTTAATTTCTAATGTAAGTGATTTTGCAGTAGGTGTCATACTTAGACAGCAAAAAGACAAACATTTTCAACTAATTTACTATGCTAGCAAGACTTTGATAGATGCCTAGGAGAATTATACTATGATGGAGAAAGAATCACTAATATTGATTTTTGTGTTTGATAAATTTAGATCTTATCTAGTTTTGTCTAAATTTATTGTTTATACTAATCATTCTTCATTGAGATACTTTCTTGATAAATCGGATGCTAAACTTATATTAATTAGATTAGAGTTTGTTGCTGCAGGAATTTGATTTAGAGATCAAAGATAACAAAGGAGCTGAAAAATTGGCAAATTGTATCAAATTGTATATTCCACAATTTTTGTATCAAATTGTATATTCCACAGTTTCCGTTTAATGTATATTTGAATATTTCTATATGTAATATCTTTCGAAATTGGAAATGTGTTGCAAATGAGATTGATTAAAGTGTAATAATAAATGTGTTTTCAATGTTTATGAAATAAAAGTATGGGCCCGAATTTGAATATTGATTTCCATGTACACGTGTGATATTTTTTAAAAATTTGTATTGAGTTTTGAGTGTTTGACTGATTGACTATTCTAGCATACCACACTTGTAGGGTACGTAGTCAAACATTACTCAAGATGTCGGGTATGTGTCTTGCAAGAGTGGGGGGTTACAGTTAAGGAGCTTATAGTGGAAGAAAACCCTAACATAGCATAGAAGAAAGAGGATGGAGGGGATTTTTACTTTCCTTGTAGCATCAATGTAGTCAACATAGACAAGGTATTCGTGAATTTTAGCATGAGTATCAATATGATGCCCTATATCATTAGTCAAAAGTTAGGGTTAGGAGAGCTAGAACCCATAAAGATGCTAGTAAAGATGACCGACAGAACTGTTCATAAATCGAAGGGGATTATTAAGGAAGTGAAAGTACAAATTAGTAAATTTACCTTTCCCACAAACTTCTATATATTGGATATTGGAGAAGATGTGGAAACCCCCATGGTCCTTACACGACCATTCTTGGCCTCTGCTCGCTCAATAATTGACATTGATGGGGGTGAACTAACTCTGAGGGTAGGAAAGCACCAAATAACCTTCAAAGTGTTAAAGAAAGATGACAGTTCTCCCTTACTTCCAACTAATATCAAAGAACTCGAACCTCGAGGACAATGGGAAGATATCGAGGATCCTGGGAATGCATTTAGAAAGAAATGATCGAGTAGAAGAAGACAAAGGAAGGAGAGTCATAAGGAAGGTGGAATTTAGGGCATGGTAGCTCATGTACAAATTGTGAGATCAATGACTACACTATCATTGCATCAATCATTTGAACCACTGTGAGCAAAAGAAGAGCGTCGAACTATCGATGTTAAAAGAAACATTACATAGGAGGCATGTTAGAGAAGTGCTTTAAAGGCAATCCCATTTAACACTTATTGTACAAATCATTTTATGATTAATGAAGGCATTTTTAATCATTTCGATGTTCATGCATTTATGGACTTAATGTTAATCTTAAATTGATTTAATAAAGTCCTTGATACAAAACATAATATGGAGGAAATCACGATGAGATCATAATAAAGAGATTCCTATTATGTGTAATTATGTTAATATCTAAACTTTCCCTAGTCATAGGATTAATGAGATGGGATATCTTTAATCCAGATATACTAGAACATGTTATACTCCTTGATTGGATCAAGCAGTAGATCTCATAAGCTGCAGACATGAATTGTTTAGAGTTAACATGTGGATGTTTACTAAGGGTAGTAAGTACATCGGATTGACATATTATGAGACAATCATATGGATATTCTATTATAGTGTCAATGATAGTCTCATCATAGCAATGGTGCAAGTACCCTTGACTTGAGGTGATCAAGGATATCTTAGATATTGATCCTATGCTTTGACTCCATTCATCAATGCCTTCCAGGGGTTACTCATAGGGCGGTGATTATGTACAGTTTGAGGTATTCGGAGGTGATTGAGTAGCCAATAAAAGATTCACCACTCCCAATAGAAGGAGATGACACCTATAGCCTTTTGTCAAGGTCATTACTTGGGAGTCTCTGGCCAAAGCAAATATATGTCATAAATAGAGTCTTCGATGATACATAGATTAATGAGATTATTAGGACAAGATTTAATATCACTTGGATTAGATGTGACGTAGTCAATCTAGTGGGAGTTGACACTTTGACCATACTTTGAACTAAGTAGGGTATAAATGGTGACAGGACGAATTGCATGACAACCTTACCCACTGACTTTTAGATCAACTAACGGTCATTGTTGTTAGATACCACTCTTGACCTACTTGAATTAGGTGTTAATTCAAGTAACCAACATAATCGGGAACCTAATGGATCACACACATAAGATATTTGAATGATGAGTAAAATGGTCTTGGATGGTGATTCAAGATATGAGAGAGTGTTTTAGGATTGTATCGCGATGTGATCATGGTAGAAAACATTACATGGAATGGATTAGAAACAAGTGTTGTTGGCTACCAATTTGATCATTAACTTCCCAAAACTTCCATTACATGTTATTCATGGTCATTAACTTCCCAAAACTTCCATTAATGCATGTTATTCATGACCATTAACTTCTCATAACTCTCCATTAGTAATGGGGGTTATGGAAGGACAAATGGTTTAGAAAATAGAGATAATTTTCATGCATCTTATGTAAGGTATAAGAAAAAGAAAGGTTCTTTCTCACACACACTCTTTCTCTCTAACTCTCACAAGAGTTCTCGTCTTTGCTAGCACAAAAAAAGAATTCTAGCCATCTCCTAGTGAGGTTTCATCCTTCTACCTTCGTGTGGACTTTCATTAGAGATGGTCTACATTGATCGTTATGGTTTACAACAAACCAATGCAGAGAAGGTTAAAGAATGAAGGAGATCATTGAAAAGGTTTGTAAACATCTTACATTTCATATTTTTGTTTTCTATATCTATATGCATGAGTAGATCTAGTTTTTGAGGTTTCGTTTTATTTTCTTCGCATATATATATTTGATATATATTATGTATAAGATGCATAATGGGAACCTTACAATGGTATCAGAGCCATCTTGTGCCTTTTTTGATGTAGAATACAAGACATGTGAAAACTATTTTCATGGTTGTGACAGCTTAGACTTATGTAATGTTTTGTTTGAAATTAATTATTAAAAAATGATTTTCACGATTTTCTTTCACTAATCTGTTTATAAGATGTAAGCGAATGATTCAGTGTGATTGAAAATATTTTTAATGTGATTAAAATATTTAATTTTGAATTTACAAAAACATGCACAAAATCTGTCTTTCTACTAGGCATGTGATGTCTATTCGCTAAACTGTTGAGGTTACACATAATTTTCATGGAATTTGATTCTGGAAAGATTATGTTAACATATTTGGGATATTTTTATGCCTTTGTAATTTTTATAGAATTATTAATTTGGATGAGTTGTTTGTGTATAAGAAGGTTAGTGGGAGTGTAATCGTGTTCCTTGTATTGTATGTAAATTATATATTGTTAATAGGAAACGATGTCTCTACTTTGCAATCAATCAAAATTTGGTTAGCTCGAAACTTCTCTATGAAAGACCTTAGTGAAGCAAATTATATTTTAGGGATAAGGATCTATAGAGATAGATCTAAGAGGTTACTTGGTCTTTCTCAGTCTACATACATAGACAAGATACTAAAGAGGTTTAGCATGAATCAATCCAAAAGAGATTATTTTCCCATAATATATGGGATTATCTATGTGTCCAAAGACACAAGATGAGTAGAATTAGTTTGATTCCTTTTGCTTTAACTATAGGATCAATCATGTATGCTATGTTATGTACTAGACCCAATGTATCATACGCTCTAAATGTTACGAGCAGATACCAATCGAACTCTAGTGAGGGTCATTGGGTGGCTATTAAGAATATCCTTTACTTGAGAAGAACTAAAGATGTATTCTTGCTATATGGAGAAGGTGATCTTGTGGTAAGCGGGTATATTGATGCCAGTTTCCAATCCGATAGGGATGACTCTAAATCCTAGTCTAGATATGTATTCACACTGATTGGTGGTGCAGTTAGTTGGAAAAGTTCCAAACAAGAGACGATTGCAGATTCGACAAAAGAGGCAGAGTACATTGCAGCTTCAGAAGCAGCAAAGGAAGCAGTTTGAATTAAGAAGTTCATTATGAAACTTGGTATGGTTCCTAGCATCACTGACCTAGTGCAGTTGTATTGTGACAACAACATGGCTATAGCATAGGCAAAGGAACCAAGGTCTTATCAAAAGTCCAAACATGTACTCAGGCACTAACATTTGATTAGAGAAATCATTGGTAGAAATGTTGTCAAGATCAAGAGAGTTCCCACTGATCAAAATTTAGCTGATCCATTGACTAAGCCTATTTTCCAAAAGTGTTTTGTCACATATACATGCCTATAGTATTACATATCAAGACGATTGGCTTTAGTGCAAGTGGGAGTTTGTAAGAGAGGTGCTCTAAAGGCAATCATCTTTAGCACTTATTGTACAAATCATTTTAAGATTAATAAAGGCATTTTTATTATTTCAATGTTCATATATTTATGGATTTGATGTTGATCTTAAATTGATTTAATGAAGTCCTTCATACAAAACATAACATGGAGGAAATCATGATGAGATCATGATAATAAGATTCCTATCATGTGTAATTATCTTAGTATCTAAACTTTCTCTAATCATAGGATTAATTAGATGGGATACCATTAATCTAGATAGAATAGCACATGTTATACTCCTTGATTAGATTAAGCAGTAGATCTCATAAGCTGTAGACATAAGTTGTTTAGAGTTAACATGTTCATGCTTACTAAGGTTAGTAAGTACATTGGATTGACCTACTATGAGACAATCATATGAATATTCTATTATAGTGTCAATGATAGTCTTATCATAGTAATGGTGCAAATATCCTTTAACTTAAGGTGCTCAAGGATATCTTAGATAGTGATCCTATGCTTTGACTCTATTCATCAGTGCCTTCCAGGGGTTACTCATAGGGTAGTGATTGGGTACAACTTGAGATATTTGAGGTAATTGAGTAGCCGATAATAGATTTACCACTCCTGCTAGAAGAAGATGATATCTACGAATCTTATCGAGGTCATTACTTGGGAGTCTTTGGCTAGAGTATATATGTGTCATGAAGAGAATCTTCAATGATACATAGAGTAATGAGATCCTTAGGACAAGATCTAATATCACTTGGATTAGATGTAACGTATTCAGTTTAGTGGGAGTTGATACTTTAACCATACTCTGAACTAAATGGGATATAGATGGTGAAAGGACGAATTACATGGCAACATTACGTATGAAAGGATTCATAGTCGAACCATTGACTTTCTGGTCAATTGGGGGTCATGACATGTTGCTAAAAACCTCTCTTGACTTGCTTGAATTAAGTGTTAATTCAAGTGGCCAACATAACTGGAAACCTAATAGGTCACACATATAGGAGATCCTAAGGATGAGTAAAATAGTCTTAATTGGTGATTTAAGATATGAGAGAGTGTTTTAGGATTGTACCGCGATGTGATCATGGTATAAAAAGTTACATGAAATGGATTAGAAACAAGTGTTTTTAGCTACCAATTTGGTCATTAACTTCCCAAAACTTCCATTAATGCATGCTATTAATGGTCATTAACTTCCTAAAACTTCCACTAATGCATGTTATTCATGGTCATTAACTTCTCATAACTTCCACTAATGCATGCTATTCATGACCATTAACTTTCCATAACTCTACATTAGTCATGGGGGTTATGAAAGGCCAAATGATGTAGAAAATAGAGATGATGCATCTTGTGTAAGATACAAGAAAAAGAAAGTTTCTTTCTCACACACACACTCTTTTCTCTCTAACTCTCATAAGAGTTCTTGTCTTTGCTAGCACAAAGAAATAATTCTAGCCATCTCCCAGTGAGGTTTCATCCTTCTATCTTCATGTGGACTTTCATTAAAGACAGTCTACATTGATTGTTGTGGTTTACAACAACCCAATACAAAGAAGATTAAAGAATGAAGGAGATCATCAGAAAGGTATGTAAACATTTTACATTTCATATTTTTGATTTCTATATCTATACACATGAGTAAATCTAGTTTTTGAGGCTCTGTTTTATTTTCCATTGTGTATATTTGATATATATTATGTATGAGATGTATGATCGGTACCTTACAAGGAAACCTATGGAATTTTATTTCCTTTGATTGTTTTTTAGAAAGTTTGAAGTCCGTAGATAGGTTATTTCGTTTCCAAATAATATCAGGAAAGCATAAAACTTCGACATGAATTTGATGATCTATGAAGTAAGCAAAGAGATCTGAAAGGGCAATAAAGAGTTGATTTTGGAAAGTGGAGGAGAACCAAAGAAGTAGAAATATTTAAAAAATTGGTTAAAAATTGCAGACCACGATCATGATCTGTGATAGGGTAAAAAGAGGAACACATGATTTTTAAAAGTCAAATTTTAATAGTTTACCCTCTATCACCTATATATTCATTTTTAACTTCACTTTTTCACTCACTTTCATTTTTACTTTATCTCTCTAAGCTTTAAACCTCCAAACACTCTCACTTCTCTTTACTCAAATTTCAAACTTTCGAAGTTCTTCCAACTTCCACCAACTTGCATACCAGTATATTGCGCATTAAGCAAATAGAAAGGCACTGTCAATTAATAGGACAAACCCAAGTCTCGAGAAGAGGGAAAAGGAATAAGGTAGCTTATTATGGAGCACCTTTCCCGATCTTCTTAGATGAGGAAGGTACCTGCTTTCATTCTCTTCGCAACAAGCAAACTATGGTTCCAAAGGATTTTCATTTTGAAACTTTAGCTAGATTAGAATTGCAAGTTAAGGTCAAAAGTTTAGTAGAGAGAATTCAATGGGGGCAGTTCATTCAATTTCAGTTCCCAATTTGCGAAGAACTTACTGTATAATTCTTTACATCCCTTCAATTTGAATCCAACAAAATTTGGGAATTGTGGTTTAGGTTGCAGGGACAACCTTGTGGGCTTGATTATGAGACTTTGTATGAAATTTTTTGTTTTCCCGAGTCATCCACAGTGGATTAGCACGATGATTTCCGTGTCAACCCTACTGGACTAAACTAACTAGGTTAGAGCATTTCAATGTTAAGAATGCTCACAACAACATCATTAGGAGCCACGAACACTTGTTGCTGCACAAATTCATGTGTCAAACTATTTTTGACAAAATAGAAACCAAAAAGTATTCAAGGAAAGAACTTTGTATGTTATGATGCATAGATCATAGCATCTCAATTTGCACAACCACCCACATCTTTAATGCAATTATTGATGCTTGAAAGAAGAGGAGCAATAACTTAGGAATGGGTTACTTGGTTTCAGCCATAGCTAATTACTATAGAGTTTAGTCTAACGGATTCACAATCTATTGTCCTGAATTTATGAACCATCATCATCTATAGCGAGTTGAAATCCCATAATATGGAACTTCGGGATATTATTGCTAAGGCACAAGTAAAGGATAGGACTGTTCAAGTGAGTTCAAGTGCTCAACAACAACAAAAAGAGGAAGAAGAAGAAACAGAAGAATCGGGCTGGAAGAAACTACTAGATACAATTTCCGCAAACACCAAGGTAATTACAGATACACTTGCGGAGAACTCCAGAAGGATGAAGGAGATGGCCTGAACTCAACAACGTTAGAGCTAGGAAATACGTCTTATCCATCGTTATTTCGAGGCTTAGGGCGTTCAACTACCACCTCCAAAACCATCCCTGCCTCAATCACCATGAGCATTTGTTCTAACCCCTTTTTTAAAAAATTTATTTTTATTTTATTTTTGTTTTATTCTAATTTATGTTTCTTCTTTCCATATGTGTTTGTTTAGCTCGTTCTCAAATTAAGGACAATATGTTATTCAAGTGTGGGGAGGGTTATATGTTTTGCATTGAATATGAATTTTGCATGATAGTTATTCGATTGCATTTTTTGAATCGTGTGAATGTATCAATGACTTAGATGAATTGAAATTGATTTAATTTTGAATATAGCCTGTTAGATTGTGAAGAATCATTAGCTTGCAAAATTAATGAATTGGGGCCTTTGGCCAAATATGCAACTTAATTAGGATGTAATGTTAGTTATCCCTCTAAATTGTCAAATTCATTCATAATTTGAGGCCTTTTGACTTAAAATAGCTTTGCTAGTATTTTTTCATGAAAACAAGTAGCTAAGTAATAAAGTAGAAAAATGTTTCTTAATTTTAAATAAATAACTATTCCGCTAGCCTTCAGGTTATAAATAGAGCTAGTAGCCAGTTGAGAATCTAATGTAGCTAAGTAACTAGATCGACATGCATCGCAAACGTGTGTCTTCACTTTAAAAGACTATAATAATGTTCCAATCGAGTAGCTTAATAAAAAAATGACTTAGTTGAGTAATTGGATCAACATTTATTACCAAAGTTTCCCTTCACGTAAAAAGATTAAGTCTATGTTCACAAAACATAAATAAAAAATATTATGTGTTTCGAATAAAAACCTACCGAACTTGTAATAGCTTTACTTTTCATGAAAACATACTTAGGAGTAGTTACAAAGTCTGAATGACTAAAGAATTATTAATATGTGTGTAAAAATTTAACACTTGAGTCTAGATTAATATTTATATTTGGTTCAAAGCTCCAAGATGTTAAATTAAGTATGGATTAGTATGTATATTTAGTTCAAAGCTCTAAGACGTGAATTTTGCATGTTAATGATTTGATATACTTGAATGATTGTGTTTAAAATTAAATTTATTTCATGAAGTTAAAGCTACTATCTTATTACTGCATTTTGTATCTTGTGATTTTTTGTGTTTGTTGTTTTGTTTGCTTGAGGACATGCAAACGTTTAAGTGTGGGGATGTTGATAAGTGTGAATTACATCATGTTTTAAGGCTTAGTTTGATATGGATTAATTGTTAATTCAATCATGTAGTATATGTTTAGGTTAGAATTATGTTAGTTAGTTAATTATTTGTGTTTAAGTGTTTTTGTGGGTTAGTACATGTCCTTGAGCTTAATTATTATGTTTTTGAGATACCTTGATATGTTTGTTAGTGTTTCAGGGTTAACATCGAAGAATAAAGAAGGTTTAGAGACATTCAGGCTGAAACAATAGCCCACGATCATGGCATAATAGGCCAAGATCGTGACAAAAACACTAGAGTCAGCCCACAATCATGGCCTATTTGCCATGATCATAACAGAAGGCTCGGATGTGGCCCACTATCATCAATATTAAGATGTTTGTACCCTATGTTAGGCATAGGTGCACTCAAAAATGTCAAGTTTCAAGGGAGTTTTTGGACCTTTCGAACCTTGGAAAAACCCTAGGGCTGCCCAGAATATAAAAGGTATGTAAAGAATGAGCAAAAAAAAGATGAAGGAGCTTTTGCATCAGCCACTCTTGGAGAGAAACCCTAAAGAGAATTGTTGAGAGATTGAAAAAGAGAAGAAGGAAGAGAGAAGTGGAGAAGAAGTCGACATTGAAGTACTTCCTAGATCAGGAGTTTTTGATGTCACTGCCTCCTGTCTCATCCAAGATTGTATTTCCTATTTTTATTATTGTATAGAATTGGAAATAACAATTTGATGATAGGATTTGTGAATGTTAAGATGTTCTAAACTCACCTTCAAATTTTTATCTTTAATTTAATGAAATCTGATTGTTTTTATTGGATTTATTGTAATTGATTTCTATGATTGCATAATTCGGTAATAAACTGAGAGGATGAATAGAATGAAAAATTGTTAAATTAGGTTAACGAGAGTTAGGTGATTTAATAAGAACAAGGAATTAATCAAATCGATAATTAAGTGAAGAGAGAATTGGCATAGGTTCGCAGTGGTTTATTAGACAACTTCAAATCTAATTAGGGTTTTAGATAGGTTGTTAATTAAGAAATTACAGTTTTTTATAATTTGATTAGGGTTTATATTTTAGGATTAATAGTTATAACTCAAGAGCTAGTAATCAACCTTAGAATCGTCTAGAATCAATAATCTAGTAAGTCATAATCGATTAGGTTAGCGTTAAAGATAGGTAAATTCCCTTTTCTCTCAATTAATAATTTTCTTAGGTTAATTATTGAGTGTGTTGCAATGGCTAAATTGTTAATATTTTTATAATTGATGCTTGGATTGATTTGCGTGATTGAATTGAATTCTTGTTTTAGTTTTGCTATCTTTTGAATTTCTGCGAATTGTGTTGACCTTAGATTTTAGGACTAGATTATCCCTACTCATAGGATTGACACGTTAGGTACTACGTGAATGACCCGTGCGCTTGTGGATTATCAAAGTTAATTATTAAAAATTACATACATAAAAAACCATGATCAATTATTGAATTAAATTAGTATGCAAAAGGATGAAAGTTAGAATAAACTTGCTTTTATAATTCATATTTTTAGTAATCATTGAGAAAATTAATTTAAATAGAAATTGCACGTTATTTACACATAAAACTATTTTGTGAGCTTAAGAGAAACTAGATCATTATTTTAAGCTCCTTTTATTTTTTTCATGTGTGTTATCATGCATAGTTAGATAATTCTAGAACTTGCTTTTATTATTCATATTAATAAGAGGCATAGTCATTTACTCTTATACTTTGGTATGTACCATCATGATCACTACATCTTATACATAAAAATAATTTCAGCAGGTCACCAATTTATATCTCATGCTATTGATACATCCATCGCAATTGATTCTGAACAATCTCTGAATATTTTACTACTATTCAGAATTACTCCTTCATAGTAGTTACCTTTTCAGCATAAT
>JANVCQ010000005.1:42245547-42263110 GCA_025531925.1 Erythroxylum plowmanianum | reverse complement strand
ATTATCTTCAAAATATATAAACTTCAATTTATATATGATTTAATAATTAAAATGAACTTAAATAAATATTACGTTTTAGAGAAAGTTAAATTTTAAAATGTTTCATTTTATTAAATTAACTTGGTTATTAATAAATTAAATATAAGAGATTAAAATAAATTTAATTAATTAATAAAAAAACAGATCAAGCTCGCGATTGCGAGCTTGCTCGCCCTCGCGAGCTTGTCCTAATAAAATGAAACATTTTAAAAATTAACTTTTTCTCTAAAACGTAATATTTATTTAAATTCATTTTAATTATTAAATCATATATAAATTGAAGTTTATATATTTTGAAGATAATTTAATAATATATTAACAGAAATTATCCGTTCTCTGTCCAACAACCACTGCTTCCTCCAAGAAGGTAACAAATGCATCTGTCTCATCATCTATCCAAACCCGTGACATTGCACCTAAACCATCCAATGTCATACCCCAACCCATTTCCATCAATGAGTCATTACCATGTCATACATAACTTGTTTGAATATGATGAAGACAATATGGAATTAAATGAAACATTTAATTAAGAATAAAGAAAACAAAGGAACAACAATTTTATGGTGTGTGTGCAAATACAGTTACAATTGAGAGTCAACATTATAAAGAGAAATTTAATCAATGCCTCAAATCAGTTACAATGAAAGCCAACGAAATTTAATCCCTCAATTCAATACAAACTGTTATTAAGTAAATTAAAGTCGACATTTTAATGGCTTCTTCTCCATTCATCAAACATGTTGTTAGCTAACTCCGCTCTCCATTGACTCCATTCATTACTTGTCTCAACACGATCTAAAAATTCAGGTAACGCTGCATCTTCCCCAATTGGCATTTCCTCAGGTTCAATATCAGTAACCTCTACTGGATCCTCAATCATATGCAATCTAATGAAATTGTGCAGAAGGCAGCATGCAAGAATGATGTGCACATGAGTGGATGCTGGATAAAAAGATGGATTTCTTAGGATTTTCCATCTTTTTTTTTCAGTAAACCAAATGCACGTTCAATTACATTTCTGGCAGTCGAGTGTCTCTTATTAAAGAGCTCTTCTGGATTCCTAGGTGCCCTCCCATCTCTTGCCCACTCTTGAATATGATATCATGTGCCTCTAAAAGATGCAAGAAAACCAGGACCATTGGTATAGCCAGCATCTACTAAGTAGTAATTTCCTATATGCAAATGACACAATTACTTTTGTATATGTAATCATACAGTTAAAAACAAATTACAAATTTCAGCCAATTCGTTTCTTACATACCCCTGGGAACTTGCAGTCTATTAGGCCTACTGACAGCATCATGCAGAACTCTTGAATCAGCTGCTGAACCCTCCCATCCCGCAAGAACATAAACAAAGTTTAAGTTCTTGTCACATACTCCTAACACATTAGTGCATATTCTCCCTTTCCTACCTCGGTACCTGGGCTTGTCTGCGTGGGGAACTATTATGTCTATATAGGTCCCATCTAGAGCACCAAGGCAACCCTTTGTTTGAGTCAAGTGGCAATCAATGCATTCTCTATTATTGCAAAATTTTACAAGAAATTGGCTAAATATAATGTAAGATATATAACCACAGCCAGAATAGAGCTAATCTAACATTTTACATTTACATTGACACATTTAAGAATGGGATAAATGAATAACCAAGTGTTATAACACAAGTGTTCTATTTCTAACCCCATTCAAGTCCAAGAATTAAAATACAATTCATTTTCTGATGAATGTAGGTTTACAACTTGAAAGCAGCAGAATATGGTTCTTGACTAAAGTACATTTCAGACATATTTCAATGGCAGGTATTTAACTTCACATAACTAACTATATCCATTGAATGATCATTTGTAAGACATCACACCAAGTCAACTTTCAAGCAATTGGATTGGAGACATTTCATATACACATGACTGACTAGTTGTAAATCTGAACAATGATATGACTTGCATCTCTATACCTTGAATGGTGGAGGCAATAAGCAGGAGGATTGAGAAGAAAGTCTCTAACGTACCTAATAAAACATAAAATCAAACACTGCTGTTAAATATGAGAAGTCAAACAATCATAATTTGATGTTTGTTATATGTAAGAAACATTACATCCGATCCAAACACAAAGGTTAGCAATTAATACACAACATTCATAATTAAATTCATACTAACTTCCCCTAAAAAAAAGTCATTCAAGGTCCAAGAACCAATCGTACATAGCAGTCTCTAAAGAGGATTGAACACAACCTTGTTAACAACCTTGTTCTATGTCCTAACAAAAATTAATTTTATGGTATACATATTCATAGGCAGCATAACAACATATTCATAGTTTTTCCACACAAAGATCAAAGATTATCATATTAAATTAGAATCATAAGTCATTACATTTTTGTCTAGCAAGAGGAGAACAGAAAGTATAATAAATTCCTCACAAGGCTGCATTGAAATGTAAGCCTTCACATCGTTATATCATCAAAAATGTTAAAGTAAGACCTTTTTTAAGAACAAACTCAAACCTTTCCAACCACAATATGCTTCATAAAGGCCACAGTAGGCCTGCACACTACAAAACTTCCACTAAAGGCTGAAAACTTCAACATATGCAATTATTGGATTTATGGGATTGAAATTACTTACTCCTTTGCTAATGAATCTTATGCAATTATGTTTAAAGTGAACAACTTAGCATTAACTCATATGATAATTAAACAACATACAGCTTTTTAATTTTCTCACTAGCTATTTGAAGAAGGCATACTACATTTTCACAGACATATATGAATGTTTTAACTTGAAACCACTTCAAACAATTTCATCATCTAACTACATACTTAAAACCCGACGTTTCATCATTCCTATTTCGTCAAAGTACACATTTCAACCTAATAAACTGCCAATGTCAATGACACACATCTGTGTTCTTCATTCCACAACAAAAAACACATGGCAGAGAAGCAGAACAAGGACATAACATCCTACAACCCAATTCTCATCCCAATCGAATTACCCATTAACATAACCTAATCCCAATCGATACCCATTACTATTAAATAAAAAAGCATAAGAACTCCTCTTCGAGCAATTCAGTTTTTCTTCCATAGTTATTTTACTCACGGTAATGATTCATTATATTCCAATCGTTATGCATACATTAGTGCATTTATGTATTTTACTATGGAAAGAACGAAACCAGAAAGTATTATTAGAAATGAACAAATGGAAATACAACTATTCAGACCACAATCTTCGGATCTCATCAACCATAGCAATAGAAAACAACAACTCTAGTTTGAATATTGCGTCTTACCCAAAAGAGAGTGAAGATGGTAGCAGGCGGGGTTGGCGAAGACCGAGGTTCACTGGAGAGGGGATAAATCTGGCAGCACAGACACAAACATAGATGACCAACTTATGGAGAATAGAGAGAGAAGGAGATAAGAAAACACCCATATGCGTTAAGGGGGAAGAGAAGACAAGATTCTGCAAGAAAAAATATTACTTACTGCGCCTATCAGTGGAGACGAAGCCGAACGAAGGAGGAGAGCTGGGGGCATCAATGAAACTTCGTTTTTGTTTTAGGTTTCAGACGTAAAACGAGACTATTTGCGTCTTTTCTTCATCTTGTCCGTTGGACATATTTTCTCTGTACCTCAAAATTGGAACGGACAGAAATTTGTGTCTTTGTCTTATGAGGACAGGACAAAATTCGTTGAAGACAGCAACCAAACACAATGAAGGATAGGATTTTAGTGTCCTTATCCACTGTCCTCACCCCTAAGGACAGTAACCAAACGCAGGGTTACTGAATGTTGTGCTGGCACTTGTTAGCCAAGGTAAAACACAAACAGCTAAGCAAATGTAATCAAACAAAAGAGCTGACAAGGCAATCCACGCGTGGACAAAAGCAGTGGTAGAAAACCTTTGACCTCTCTTTGTGGCGTGAGATTGCTTGGTGGTTTATGATTGGTGAGCTCATTTAGAAGACTACTTCTAAAAGAAAAAAGAAAGGGAAACTCGGCTGGACTTCCAATTTGGCTCCCACTCCCACCCCACCCTCCAGCCTGTCCTTCTTTATCAGATATTTTGTTAGTTTTCATTTTTATGATTTTATCTCTCAACTGACAAATTGAAGAAATTAAGGAACAAACGCTCTTTTGTTGTCCCTTTCCGCCGTTGCTTCGTCTCTTCTTTACCATTTTCTTTTTCTGTTTAGTTTTATTTTTAAAAATAAATTAATAATTAATGGTAAAGTTCTCTCTCTTTTCTTTTCCCTTAATAATATTCCTTTCCTGACTCGTTCTCGCTCCGTTAAAGAGACACAGTCGTTATTTTTTTTCACGTTTCGATTTCTCTTCTTCGCGTCTAATCTTTCAGGTCTGTATTCTCTCTCTACTCTGTTTTTTCTTTTCTGTGGTTTCTGTTTGGTTGCCAAGAAAACGGAAGAAAATAAAATTTGTCCGTTTATATCTTCTCTAGTTATTGATCGGTTTTTGGAACGAATTTACCGATTCTGTTTCGTGTTTCTGTTTGGCAGATCCAGTGATCGTCGTTGTTATTTAGGAATTATCGGTGAGTTAGAACTTCGAAATTAGAGATCTAGTGATCAGCAAGGCATAGAAAGATGGCGGAGGAACACAGATACCAAGCACCGGAAGGTCACCGTCTCTGCGCGAACAACTGCGGCTTCTTCGGGAGTCCTGCGACGATGAACTTGTGCTCCAAGTGTTACATGGACTACCGGCTCAAGGAACAACAACAAGCCTCCATCAAGGCGTCTTTAACGGCTTCCTCATCATCGCTCCCGGCGTCGCCAGCGGTGGGTTCTCAGGTTCTTGCTCCAGCGATCTCGATGCCGGAGTTGCGGCCGCCGGGGAGTGAGGTGGCCGTGACGGCGACGACGACGGAGCAGAAACCGAAACGATGCTTCACGTGTAAAAAACGGGTCGGGTTGACCGGGTTCAAATGCAAGTGTGGGACCACGTTCTGTGGGGTCCACAGGTACCCGGAGAACCACGATTGCAACTTTGATTTCAAGAAGCTGGGGAGAGAGGAGATCGCGAAAGCTAATCCTCTGGTGGTCGCCGAGAAGCTCGAGAAGATTTAATACAGGCGCTGGATTAAAAGACTTGTGTAAAAAAAGAAAGATTTCGGTAATCGACCGTGCACCTGAACAACCAAGTACGGCCATACCGCAGCCGTCAATCAGGGAGCTGATCTGGCAAACGGGCTTGGGATAAAACTACCTATATTGTTATTACCTTATATACTTTTTATTACATTTCCGAAAATAAGTTAAACTCTATCGTCGCTGTTTTTCTCTTCGTACTTTTGTAAAAAGAAGGTTCGCTTTTCTTTTATTTGATTTTTAAAAGCATTTCTTATCCATGGGGAGTGGATTTTTAATTGCCTGTAGATTCTTCCTGTTGGGCAACTCGTATTGGCTCTTAGCTTTTTGAATTATTGGGCTAGCATTTGTACCCACCCAATCATAGCTTGCCTCGACATTTTTTTACAGAGAACAAATAAGAAGAATTAGAAAAAATAAGAGAAAAGAAATAATTAGGTTGTTGCAATCACTTTCGTTGTTGTTGGCACATGTTGACTTTTTCGTTGTGGTTGATAAGGAAAGGCACTGGTAACTTTTTATTTATTGGAGGAATAGAAAATGTCGATTGCTTTCTAAGGCATTTTCTCGAAACGATGACGTCCGCCTAAAGTAAAGGTAAAGGACAAAATGAGATATGCCCAATGCCCCTTGGCAATAGAATTCAGGAATTCAAAAGGGCCTTCCAATTCATTTCCTCAAATTCCCGTTCAACCCTGTGTCCATTAGGAACGACGTTATGGCCTATACCAATTCCAAATCAGCATCTCTCAAATTTGATATTACTTTAAAATATAGTTTGAAAGATTCGATGATTAAAATTTTTTCTTTTAAAACAATATTGTTTTGATCTGTAAATTTTAAAATGTTAAGTCTAAAAATATATCATTTTCATCGTTATTTTTAATGTCGGCTTTATTTATATTATATTTAAGTATTATTTTTAAACTTAATCCTTAGTTTATTAAGATTGTACATTAATAGAGTGAAAAAGTTACTAATTCCTTATGAAGTAGTCAACGAATACAAGAATGTAGAGTAAACAAACATATAAATGCTTCTTAAACATGAGAATTTCACATACAATATTATTTAAATGTTTATAGATATGCTCATATAATGAGTATATCAATGGTTATTTAACTTAAAATCTTGAAAGTATCTTTGTAGATATAAAATTCATGTTTTGACTAAACTACAAAACAAAACGTGTCAAAAAACCAATTTAATAATGAATATAATAAAGTGCTTTTTGTTATTGATCAATCCTTTGGTCTGATCCTTCACTTTTAGATTTGTATGAATGTTACTCGACTTGATTTCACACTTGTCTCTCGCTTATCTTTGTGAGGGTCACTTTACTTATTTTCACGTTAATATTGAAAAGTTTGTTATAGCTTTGGTCTTTCTCTTTGTAGACTTGACCAAATTTGGAAGAATTTGTAGAATCGTAACAAAGTTTTAAGACACTTCTCAACTTGAATCTTCTCTCTCTTAAAATAAGTTGAACCCTCTATTTACAACGACTGAGAGTGTTTCATGGCATCAATTTGAATATCATAGGTTACCTTATGAATGACTGTCAAATTCTTCTTTGGATGTCCTACTTGAATTGTGAAATTAATTACAAATCATACTAAGTGACATATTAATTAAATGGATTCAAGGTATAAATAAGTTAATTTTTATTTCTATAGATGGTCCTTGGAAACTTATTCATTTACATGTAAATTTGGGGAACATGAATCTATTTCTAAATTGTATAGATACTTGAATTCAATTTATTTAGATAAAATTTATTTCTATGTTTAAAATTTTGATTTTTGATTATATATCTATATATATATATGCCATTCATTATATGCTATCAAAAGTTGGTACAACATGCCTATGCTCTATTTGATTAATGGAAATTGAAATTTTGTTCAAAAGACTTTGGTTTATAAGGTGTGTTTATATTCTATAATTGGCTCTGATCCATGAGAATTGAACTTTTGTCTAGAAGACTTTGAATCATAAGGTATACCCATATCTTGTATTGGTTCTAATTAATAAAAATTAAACTTTTTCTAAATACTTTTGTCCATTAGGCATTCCCAACTCTATGGTTAGTTTTAGTTGATGAGAATTAAATTTTTTTCTAAAAGACTTTTGTTCATAAAGCGCGCTCACTTTCTATAATTGGTTCTATCAATTAAAAAATTTGAATTTTTGTATAAAAGGCCTTTTTCATAAGGCATGCCCACATTCTATGATTGGTTTTGATTAATGGGAATTGAACTTTTCTTAATAATATTTTTGTTTATAAGATATGCCCATACTTTGTGATTGAGTTTGATTAACGAGAATTGAAGCTTTGTATAGAAGACTTTGACCCCTAAATCGTGCCCATGCTCTAAAGAAATAAGTCTTTTGCTTTTAAAAGACATTTTCCTTACAATTATCTTTTTATTTTTTCTTTATTAGGACAATTTCACTTCTATTTTAATAAGGAAATAAGTTGCTTAATTGTGTTTATTGAAGATTTTTTCTCACAGTTTCCATGTGAGGGATTATCAGCTTGTTTGAATTCCTTTGAGAACCTAAATAAAACATATAAATTATTTATTTAATATTATGTTCTAATTATAATTAATCTCCCATTGTAAATATTTTCTCAATAAGAAAAAGATTTCCTATCCAATTGGTAAAACTTTCCTCTTTTATTAGTATTAGGCTTCAAAATACATATATTACAACATCTTTTTTTGTACCGTCTCAAGGCATGTTTCATCTTTACTATACCTTGCCTCTTCTTGTATTGTTACATCTTTCTAAGGCGTATATATTCCTTTTTATAGTATTTATAATTACAAGTTAAGGAAGGCTCCCTATTATCCTCTTGGAGCTATTGGAATGTCCTTTATTATTGCATGATTAGTCCTTATTGCTCATTTAAGTAAGGTAAAGCTATTAACATTTGTTTTTTGTTATTAAATTACTAAAACATGAACTTTTTTTAAAAACTTTTCTACAATATTTACCATTAGCTTGTTATGACCCATTGCAAGTATTACATTTAATGACCTTACTTATGTTGTATTAGTTTAATGGATACCTATTTGATTTACTTCAATTAATTGATTCATATTTGATTTACACCTTCTTAGTATTCATCAGTCCCCATATCCTTCACATTCATAAGTTCTTATTTTGTTAGAAACTTTATCGTATTTTTTGTATTGCATTGATTTTATGAATATCTACTTAAATTTATTTTAGTTGATTAAGTCATGTTTGATTTATGCCTTTTAGTTTTGATTAGGCTAGATATCCATCTTATCATGAGTTATTCTTCAAATCAAGAACTTGATCATATTGTTTATGTTGTATTGATTTGGTGGATGTCTACTTGATTTACTTCGATTAATGAGTTGTGCTTGATTTGTGTCTTTTGGTTTTGAATGAGCCAAGCATCCATTTTATTATGAGTACTTCTTATGTTAGAAACTTGACTGTCATTGTCGTGTTGCATTGATTCAATGGATGTTTGCTCAATTTACTTTAATTGAATAAATTGTGCCTAATTTATGCCCTTTTGTTTTGACTGTAACAAACATTCGTCTTATCATAAGTTCTTATTTAATATGATATTTCATCTTCTTATTTGTACTCTATTGATCTGATACTTTATTTACTTCAATTAATTGATTTGTTTCTGAATTATGATTTTTGGTGTTGATTGGACCATGCATATATTTTATCACAATTTTTCTTCAATTAGCATGCTATATTATACTATATTTATAAGACTTGATGTTTGAAACCCAACTTTACATGTGTGTTAACTTAGTTAAGTTGAGAAGAGTTTATTTAATTGGATTTACCTAATTTTGACTCTTGCTTAAATTGGTTGCTCATGAATTTAGTTTGTTCCTTAATATTGTCATAATGGCATATGCTTTCATATTAATTTGCTCTAAGACTTTTTTTTTCATCATCTAACCTTTTTTTTGACCATTTTATTTTGTAGGTTCTTTAAAGATGGTCCAATTAGTAGAGATTCTTACCCTAATAGGATTGATTTTTTTCCTGATTTTGATATCATCCAAATTTAGAAGTCTAATTTCAAGTGTTCAAACTTATCATTGGAGGTTGACTTTGAGTATCCAATATTGAATGATGATATAATTGTTCATAGTGGTTTGTTGAAGATAGTAACTCTGTGTTCAGTTGTCAAGTGTTCAAACTTTTCATTGGAGGTTGACTTTAAGTATCCAATATTGAATGATGATATAATTGTTCATAGTGGTTTGTTGAAGATAGTAACTCTATGTTCAATTGTTACATTGTTACTACTCACTAATAGATTAATTTATTCCTTTTATCTCTATTTCATGCAAATAATGTAGATGACAATCTTCTCATTCTTCTTTGTCATTGCATTAAATTAAGTAACATCAAGTATAGGTTTACTTTTCTTGACTGGGGGAGTCATCCTTCGCTATAAGTTATTAAGAATGGTTGAAAAAGTTTTATCCTCATATCAATGACTTCTCAAAAATCTTTATATCTATGAAATCATTTTCTCTTTTTTAGTTAGCTATGATTGCTAACTAAGTGCCTTTAAAACCTTTTACAAATAGTGGAGTGTGCTGATGAATGCCTTCTTTGGTTAAATAGAAAGGAATCACTAGCTTTATAAGATGTGTTTTGTACATGTTTATAGTCTTTAAATTGATGAGTTATTTTATGAAAAGTTCTTCTCTTTTATAGATGTGCTTATTAGTGAGGATCATGAATGCTTTCTTTGGCTGAATAGAAAGAAGTCACTAACTTTATAAGATGTGTTTTATAAATGTTTATAGTCTTCAAATTGATGAGTTATTTTATGAAAAGTTCTTCTCTTTTATAGACGAGCTTATTAGTGAGGATCACTTTATAAGTATATCTTCTTCTTCTTACTTACACCACTTTATAAATATATCTTCTTCCTCCTACTTACATGCATTTATTTTTCTATATACCACATGTTGTGCATTTAGGTGACAAGTGGTTCTAATATAAGCATTAAGGATTAAGTCACCTTTTAGTATGGAAGTCCTTGAAGGTATACATAGCTACCAACTTGTAATACAATCTAAAGAGGAATTCCTAAAGTAGAAACTAACCTTTATGACAAGATTAATACTCCATCACCATGAATACGCAACATGACATTAAATGCTAAACGATTATGCATATCAGAATCTTATTATGGGGATATATACTTAATTGCCTCCCTTTCAAATTGGTCATGTGATTAAGGCTTGGTCATGTATAAGTTTTAATTATTAACCCTCGATAATCTACAAATGCATGGTTCGTTAGCGTAGTACTAAAGATATCGATCTCATGAGGAGGTAACTAATATAATCATAAAAGTTAAGGCCATAAACAAATAACATAAATTCAAGATGCAATGAAACTAATATGAGAATTTAATTCAATTAATCAAATTAAGAATAAAAAATGAAAATAGTAATTATTAAGCAATTTGCAACACACCCAAGAATTAACCGAAGGAAATTACCAATTGAGAGAAAGGAAATTTTACCTGTCCTTAATACTAACCTAACTGATTATGAATTATTGGATTGTTAGTTCTAAACTATCCTATGGTTGATTACTCTCTCTCGAATTATAATCATTAATCCTAAATCATAAACCCATAATTAGATTATGAAGGTTGTAACATCTCAATTCACAACCTATCCAAAACCCTAATTAGTTCTGAAGTTCTCTAATAAACTATTGGAAACCTATACAAGATCTCTCTCCACAAAAATTATCGATCTGATCTAATTTGGGCTTATATTAAATCACCTAACTCTCGTTAATCCAATTTAATCATTTTCATTCAATTTACCCTCTTAGTTTATTATCAAATTATGTAATAGCATAATCAAACCACAACAATGTCCAATAAACACATAAATAATTAGATTCTTATTAATTCAAGAATAAAATTTTGATGGTGAGTTTATAACATCCTTGACATTCTAAATCTTATCATCAGTCATTCAATCCAATTCTATATAATAATAAAACTGAAAAAAAATAGGAAATACAATCTAAAATGGATGACAAGAAACAACGACGTCAGGAAATCTCCTGATTCGGGAAGTACTTCGAGTCAGCTTCTTCTGCTCTTCTCTTTTCCTTCTTCTCTTCTTTTATCACTCGATGATCTCTCTCTAGGTTTTCTTAAGGTGGCTGATGCTCCTTTTTCTCTCCTCTTTATGTTCTTTTTATACTCTTTTATGTTTGGGTAACCCTTGGGTTTTTCAGGGTTCGAAATATCCAAAAAATCCCTCAAAATATGGAGTTTTTTAGCATCTACATGTCTATCCGACACAGGCCACGATTGTGGTTCACATCTGAGCCTTCTCTTACAATTCTAGCATGCATGTCATGATTATGGGTCATTCCTGGAGCTTCTATCACGATTGCGGGCCATTGTTCAGCCCGAATGCCTTTTGAAACTCACTCGTTCTTCGATATTGACCCTGAAACACTAATAAACACATCAAGGTACCTCCAAAATATAACATTTAAGCTCATAAGCTTGGACTAACCCTTAAAATACTTAAAACACAAATAATTAACAAACTAACACAATTCTAACCTAAACACGTACTAAATGATCGAATTAACAGAAAACAAATATCAAACTATGCCCTAAAACATGATGCGATTTACACTTATCAATATCCGCACACTTAAACATTTACTTTTCCTCAAGCAAACAAAAACAATCAAGCAAATCAAGAAAACACAAAACATGCATATGAAATAATGAGACAATGGCTTCAACTTAGCAAAACAAATTTAACTATAAGCATAATCCTTCAAATCATTCTAACTTATTAACAAGCGAAATTCACATCTAAGAACCTTAGACTAAATATATAAACTAATCAAAATTTTAATGTTGAGTCTATTCAATCCTATCACTTACACACACACATTGATAATCATTCAGTCAAAACAAAAGTGTAATTATTCCTTAGTAAGGTTTCATGATAAACCAAGCTACTAACAAGTTTGTTAGTTTTTTATTTGAAAACATTCTTTTTGTTGATTTTTCTTTAAGGACATAAAGCTACTCTTTTTACGTGGAGGCAAACATTTGTGATAAATGTCGATCCAATTACTCAACTAAGTCATGTTGCTATTAAGCTAGTTGGTTGGAATGTCATTATAAATTTTTTATGCGAAGGCACACATTTGTGATACGTGTTGATCCGGTTACTCAGCTACATCACATTTTCAATTACCTTCTGGCTCTATTCATAACATGAAGGCCATTGGAATAATTATTTTAGTTAAATTATATATATTTTTAACACAAAATTTTTCCTACCTTACTACTTTATCTAATCATTCTCATGAAAATGTACTAATCATGCCACTTATTTGATTGATCTAAAATTATAAATGAGTATGGCAAATTCCTAGGGTGAATGGACTAACATCGTATCCTAATTAACTAGCATAGTTAGCCCTAATTAACTTAGGTCACTAATTTCATAAGATAATAAATCTTCGCAACTTAAAAGGATCTGTTTAAATCTGTCCCATTAAGTCTTAGCTATTAACGCATTCACACAATTCACAATATACAACCTAAACACACTAACATAATAATATGCAAAATTCACACTCAAAGAAAAACATACAACCCTCCCCACACTTGAATAACACATTGTCCTCAATATAAGATTATATATACAAACATATAAGGGGGAAGGAAACAATATACAACAGGCAAAAGAACAAAATACTAACAAAATGAAAATAAAATGGTTAGAACAAAACCATCATGGTGACTGAGGTGGTGATGTGTCAGAGGCAGAGACCAAATGCACTTGATGCCGAGCTGGCTTTCCTATCTTATAACTGATTTAGAGAGAGTAAGAGAATTAGTAGGGCAATGCATTTTGAATCATTGATATTTATTTATGGAAATGAAACAACTTTAATTGCATAACAATTTAAATATATCCTAAACATGCTAATTTATGTTCATTAGCTTGACCTTTTATCATAGAAAATTTAGTCGGGATTAATTATAAGTGGCTTACTTCCATCCTTTTCATTCAATATTAGTTTTGTAGCCTATAAGTAAGCTACAAATTGTAAAACGATCAGAAGGACAATATTGATAAAATTATGAAAACCAATTAAGCTCAGTAATGTCCTTTTTTCTGAGTGAACTGTCAAAAAAATAGAGAATAAAAAAACTCTATGAATCTTCTATAGAATCCAACAGTTTGCCCGTTAAAAGGGTGAGTTGCTCTCTTCTTGGTTCTTCCTCACTCACCCTTATCTTCTCTTATTATTTAGCTTATTGAATAGAGACTTCCATAGCTTCTTCAAACTTGATGTTCATTGTCAACTGTTCTTTGTCCTCTCGTACCTTCAAAGATTCGAGCACATCATTTTTTTCTGAATGTGTCACCCTCCTCCGGATTCTTCAATACATCATTTATGTTGAATGTCACTTGGTCATCACTAATTCGAATGATGAGGTTCTCTTCATGGAAATATACCTAAATTTTTTTATGTTCAAGTATGGTATATCAAGAACTGGTTGATAATAAGGAGGGTTGACATTCTTTTCTTCATCCTCTTTCCTCGTCTCTTAGTCTTTTACAAGCAGGGGTCCAGCTTGATGTTCCATTGATTTTTCTAGCTCTTCCCCATACTTAAATGTAATAGCCTTATATTGCTCTTGTTGATGTAATTCCATATTGCTTGGAGAGTCTTCCACGCTTCTCTTACAAAATTTATAGGAGAGTTGTCTCACTTGAATCTCTATATTGTGGATAGAAGAGGCCTAATTTTCCATTACTTGATCAAATTGCTCTTTAAGTCTCTTCTGGATCTTTTCAATGTCTGTTAGCTTATCCATGATTTTGTCTAATTTGGACTCCCATGAATTGGACTCATCTTGTTGAAATCCTAATCAGTCTTGATGTCCTATATGAGTACTTATATTGTTATAACAATAGAAATCTGGGTCGTTCTGTAACCTTGAAGCGTACATATTCATATAAGGATGATGATTTCCCTAATTAAAATTGTGGCTCACTAAAATCTGCAAGAGTCCTTTGCTCCCTATAATATATATACTCCATGGTCGTTCTTTTCATCTCTTTTTTATATCTATTTTTTTGGATTCTCTATCGCTACCTTGTGATGTCCAAATCAATGTGTTTTTTTACTTTTCACCTAAACATCCTACATTTTTTTCATGTAAAAGATGGTGAAAAAGCCTTAGATTACAAGAATTAAACTAATCTACGCCTTCCAGGCAATGGCATTAAAAAATTGATTGGGGTTTGGTTATGCGTAAGTTTTAATTATTAACCCTCGATAATCTGCAAACACACAGTTCGTTAGCGTAATACCAAAGGTGTCGATCTCACAAAAAGGGAATTAATCTAATCCTAAGATCTAAGGCCAGAAACAAATAATAAAAATTTAAGATGCAACGAAACTAATATGAGAATTTAATTCAATCAATCAAATTAAGAATAAAAAATGAAAATGCTAATTATTAAACAATTCATAACACACCTAAAAATCAATCAAAGGAAATTACAAATTGAGAGAAAGCGAATTTTACCTATCCTTAATACTAACCTAACTCATTATGAACTATTGGATTGTTAGTTCTAGACTATCCTACGGTTGATTACTCTCTCTTGAGTCATAACCATTAGCCTTAAATCATAAACCCTAATCAGATTATGAAGGCTGCAATCTCTTAATTCACAACCTATCTAAAACCCTAATTAGTTTTGAAGTTCTTTAATAAATTATCGAAAATCTATACAAGATCTCTCTCCACACAAATTATCGATCTGATTTAGTTATGGTTTCTATTAAATCACCTAACTCTCATTAGTCTAATTTAATCATTTTTATTTAATTCACCCTCTCAAATTATTATCGAATTATGCAATAGCACAATCAAACCACAACAATATCCAATAAACACAAAAACAATTAGATTCTCATTAATTCAAGAATAAAATTTTGAAGGTGAGTTTAGAACATCCTCGACATTCTAGATCCTATCATCAACTGCTCAATCCAATTCTATACAATAATAAAACTAAAAAGAACAGGAAAGACAATATAAAATGGATGATAAGAACAATAACATCGAGAAATCTCCTAATCTGAGAAGTACTTCGAGTCAGCTTCTTCTCCTATTCTCTCTTCCTTCTTCTCTTCCTCTATATCTCGATGATCTCTCTCTAGGGTTTCTCAAGGTGGCTGATGCAACAAGCTCCTTTTTCTCTCCTTTTTATGTTCTTTTTATACTCTTTTGTATTTTGGGTAACCCTAGGTTTTTATAGGGTTCAAAATGTCCAAAAAATCCCTCGAAACATGAAGTTTGTGAGCATCTGTGCATTTGCCCAAAACGGGCACGATCTTAGCTCACATCTGAGCCTTTTGTCATGATCATGGCATGCAAGCCACAATTGTGGGCCATTTTTGGAGCTTTTGTCATGATCGTGGGCTATTATTTCAACCTGAATGTCTTCTGAAACTCCTTCGTTCATTGATATTCACCCTGAAACACTAGCAAACATATCAAGGTACCTCAAAAATATAATATTTAAGTTCAAAAGCGTGTACTAGCCCTTAAAACACTTAACCATAAGTAATTAACAAACTAACACAATTCTAACCTAAATACATCCTAAATGATCCAATTACTGACTAAACACATATCAAACTATACCCTAAAACACGATGCAATTTACACTTATCATGATGCAAATTTTCTTTGTTGGTATGTTGACTTCATTCACCCTAGAGCTACCAAGCAACCTTTTAGGGAAGAAGTTCTTCTCTTAGCTAGCATTTATAGAGGATTAAGAGAGATGGCCACATCTCATTTTCTAAATTAAGATGTTGCTAACTTTCCTCTTCAATACTGTATACTTGGATTGCAAAAAGATATGGAATGTATTATGCTTTTCATAACCTTAATTTGCACTCTATGGTAAAGTTGATTGATGAATGACATTTTTTGTTAACAATCATGAACATCTTCGAGCAAGGATACGACCAAATTAAAAAAAGAGACATTATAATGGAGTCAATACTCTACTTTATTATGAATAGGTAGGGGGAAAAAACTAGGGGAACAACACCAAAAATGTCTTAAATAGAAAATTGAGTTTGAATACTAATTGTAAATGAATTTAGGTATAATTGTAAAATAAGGAAGTTGTTATATACAAAAATAGGTTTTAAAAATTTGGGATTAAAGAAAAGAAAATTAAATTAAATGCCAAGTTAATAATATACATGTTGAATAATTAAAATATATATATAACTAATTTCCTAAGAGTTTGTATTTTGACTTAGGTTTTAAAATTAAATACTTAAGTGATGTCTAAAGAGTTGAAAAAAGAATTTTAAAGCATGTGGATAAATGCATTAGATTTTGTGATTATACTTAAAGCTTACAATAAAATGTATAAAGATGCCTAGATTGTCTCATAGTACTTTGAATGTGAACAAGTTTGAGTTATGATTTTATAATGATAAATAGTGATTTCTACATGAATGTAAATTAAAAAATAAAACTAATAAATAAATGAGATAATGTAAAAGCTTTTGTTTGAAAAGATAAAGGATCTTTAAAAAGAAGGCTTGAAACTTTAGAAAAAGGATTTATGAATTGAGCTATTTGAAATAGAAATGATTAGATTTATTCTTTTTAGTCTAATTGGTTCAAAATAAATATTAAAATATTTAAAGAAGATCTTAAGCTTAACCATTTGTGGAGTAAAAAAAGATCTTAAAAGCCTACAAAACTTGGATTATACCTAATAGGCCTATAAGGCTAATTAAAACTTTTAAAATCAAAATAAGTCAAGGATACCAGTTTATCTTAAAGGATTTGTAAACATAACTCAGTATACAAAAAAGAAGGACATTTGAAAAGTATAATTAAATTTTGAACAAAGAACTGCTTGAAATTGGGCTTTTAAAATATAAGCTTTTGAGCCTATAAAAAGAATATCACTTTTACTAAGATAATTTTTTAATTCTCTATCTCCTTATTCGTACCCCTTTGGAATCATGCATTCATATAAGCAAGAAAAATAAGAAATAGTCATATTTTATTGTATTTAGATTGATTTTAAACATAACTTCCTATCCCATTATCGAAAAATTCCATACCATATAGAAATGAAAAGATCAGACAATATACTACAATTCTCATGAAGGACTTCAAAGCAAATTCCACTCTTAACTAGGTCAAATACTCCCCTTATTATGGCTGCCCTGTTAAGCTTGATGGAGTAAAGTATGTGTACTAACTGATAAAGAGATGTCCTAGTAAGTGTACCTCAAAAGAGCAATTGGCGGCG